>JAQFYC010000485.1:0-54918 GCA_034694165.1 Tomocerus mixtus
CCAATTCTATAATTTTTGCAATTAATTTCTTTGTATTGCCTTATCTACAATTGGATCCATAAATGAAAATTTGTTTTGTAATTACAATTTCTAGAAGATTACAGTAAAAGTAGGCCCAATTGTGTGTACAATGCAGAATACCTACATGTATTTTTATGTGAATAGTAGATCAAAAGCTTACAATACTTTTAGCTAAACACTATGCATAGTACACTAATACACCTGTATAAGTATGTCCGTGGTCACAGAGTGCCGCTCGGCTCAGAGCACACCTTGGGGGGATTTTATTATTATGGAATTTTATTCTAACTTATTTTATACAGATAATTTTACACTTTTTTCAACGATATAGGTCAATATGCTGAAAATTGGGTGGAACCTTGCTTGGGGTTTAAAACGAACTTTAAAATAAGCTTAACGTTGCGCACTGCACTGGAAAGGGAATCCTATGTTTTACCAAAATTACCTAAAATTGCGTATGGATTGAATATCCTGCAAAAATTTAAGGAAAATGCACTTGTCAAACAGGATCCTGTGCCTGAGCGTCCAATTTGCCTAACGACACATATATAGGTACAAATGAGATATTTGCAAATAATTGTATTCAATTTCGCTAAAAGACCACCTGAATGAAGTTTTTGTCTAATTATATGGATTGTATAACAGATACGCCTACCGTAAGGTTTTCATTAGAAATACCGTAAAATTCTCCACCAAATTGGTTTCAAACTTGTAATGACAACATCGTTAGTTTTTTTAAAAAATTGAAAAGGAAAAGATGTGGAAAACGACGCCTTTCGAGAAGGAAGATCAACAGGCCAATATGGTTGGTATTGCTGTTTTTGTTTGTAAACTATATCTTCTGGTAAAAATGTATCTTCTGGCCTGTAAAATAAAACCTAATTTACTGTGCCTACGACATACACATACCAAATATGCACTATTGCTTTGGTAGCTTTTATAAGGCTGTTTGAAATCTAGCTTTAGTTGTGCCTGTGTGCTGAATCTGCTATCAAATACAATTGAGAATATAATGCGTCTTTCAATACCAATACCTAGCTGACGATTAGGTAGCATCATAATAATATTTACTTAGGTACAAAATCCACAGTACACCACACACACCATGCCCACCAAATCATGAATTGCAATTGGATTCTCGTTTACCTACTCACTTTGCATTTTGCACGTATTTCCTAGTGAATCAGCCTGTCATATCAGACGAGATGCAAATCTCAAACTGGTCTTCAGCGTCTTACAGTCTACGATGTCTACCAGTTATTATAACAATAACAGTTCAGCAGCTATAATCTATAGGGCACAGTGGTGGTCTGCTCTTTCTATCAGCCCACATCATTTTCTACATATACTATAACTAAATAGTATAATGATCTTAACGCTAACTACGTATTTTAATACATTTATCAATACTGATTGACAACCTAGGTAGTTACAGTAGTTAGTGCACACACAGCACACACATCTATAGGTACCTGCATTACTACTTGGGTTTTTTATGCATAAAAGTATTTACATGTCATAAAGGCAAAAACGTAAGTTCATAACTGTCCATTCAACATAATTTTTACAACTTACAACCGATACTGTATAAAAAATCTAACTACCTACAACCTACGTCAAAATAAAAAATATTCGACCAGAAATTGCGCCTAATCACTAATCACCATAATGATAAATAATTGAGGTAGCTACAAGGTGTACTTTTTACCTTTTAATAGGTATACTTATATGATTAGCCGTTAGCATGCCATAGCCATGATCATCACATGAAAATAATGAAATGAAATGCACTTGGACTTTCATAAATGTTCACTGCAACAAACCGTTTATCTTTTGTACCTTTTTAATGATGCAAAATGTTTTTTAGCTGTGCTTACTTTACAATAGGTAATTACTAAATAGTTCGGAGGGTTGAATTTTCAATAAAATATTTTTAATTTGTTTTAAGATTTAAGAAAAATAATTACAATTGTTCCACTAGATCATTCTTAGAGCAAATTAATGTTAAATAATTAAACTCGAAGGTTAGATATTCTATAATATTTGCTATTTTTACGCTTATTATTACAATCAAAATTAGTTAAAGAACCCCGAATTATAGATTGCAATAACTCTGTACATATTTCCTCCTTGCATTATATTTAATGTTGTCACATACTGTTAAATTACTAAAATGTAAAGGTACCGCTTGAAAATGAATACGTATTTCGTTTAATGTAACTGAGCATAGGTAATTTAATTGCTATGTTAATGTTGTGCGCTACAGTTAGTTATTAAACATTATTGTCTTAGATAGATACTCAATTAATAATAATAATTTTACAAAAGCTTTAAAAATTATTTGCAATGGATTTAGCTTTAATTAAAAAGCAATTGTAAATAATTATTTGCAATGGATTTAGCTTTAATTAATAAGCAATTTAAAAAAAAGTATTTGGAATGGTAATAGCTTTAATTAATAGCAATTGTAAAAAATTATTATTAGCATTGTTATTAGGCTTAAACTACAATTTGAAATAACTAATTCTATAATTGGAATGCAATTGCCACGAGGTAAGACTCTTTAGGGAAAATTCATTAAACAGTTAATAAATTAAACGATTATGCTTGCTACATTTAACTTTAGCTCATAACTAAAGCATTTATTGTGTCTAGTCTACCTTTAATTGCTAACATGCGGACAAAATAGGCGAACGATCACAATTATGGGTTTATCAGCTAATCCATTCATTTATTTATATTATACAATTCCTAACGATATGGATAACATACTATTTACAAAGCGTAAATAAATAAAACTATTCCTAAGTATGTAATTTAATGCTTTTATTGTAGTATGTCGTACGTAAGCAATAACTTATTACAGCTTTATGGGTAATAGTAATGCCGGTGAGTTGTCAAACATCTTTCAATAAATAAATTAATGCTTGTCACTATTTTTAGCAGTTTCGAGTTTCCAATCTCCACATGAACAATTAAACTTGAACTTGAAAATTTATTTTACAACCTTAATCTTGACACAACACATATAACTGCATCCATAATCGCATAATTACCTTAGCACAAATATTTACCTAATCATCATTGGCAACATGCGCCAAATTTTCCCATTTATGTCGAAATATTTATTTTATTCCTACTCATAAGCACAAATAATGGCCGCATGGCACATAATTCATTTTTTAGTAATTAGCAGTTACAGACTCATGCAATGACGTAAGCCTGTCTTGGCATTTTAGGAATTAATTAAGGCAACGGATTTATCTGTGCGATACATTACATACTGCATACCTAAATATTTTCACAACCCTGCCTGGAGAAATTAATTTCTTTGTAGGAGATCTACAAAGTGATGTAAAATGTTTTGCAACCCACTGACTGAGGCTAAAGAATGTAATTTTTTTCTCAAAAGAAGACCTGCAGGTAATTTGGATAAACCCATCGTCCTCTTATCAGATTCGGTCTACAGTCTTATAATTGAGACGAGATGTATAATTTTACTTATTTACAAGACGTAACTACTTAATAATCTCTTCTTTACATCCTTCCATCCATAAGTATTATATTCCAAAACAACCATTACCTATCTCATGCTATGTGAAGTGCGTAACACAACAATTTTACATAACTATTTAGTATTTTACTATTTAGTTGTGCACTTCAACAATTCCTGGCTCGGCTGGCTGGACACAATGTGTGAATCAGCATACAACCAATTCTCACGGAATTTCTTGATGTGCCTGCAATGCAAACTTTACTTACCGAGTTAGTTAGGAACGACTAACTAAGATTAGATTACTATTAAGTGCGTAATATCTAGTACATAAATCAGTTTCTGCGATGCTTTACGCTTTCCATAAAAATTGAAGTCAGAGAATACAACAGAGCAGCATTGTACTTCACTCTACAATTGGTACCCACAATACGATATACTGTCAAACAACATAATCGTAATATTCATTTGCACTGGGGAAGGTTTCTGGAACTGCTATTTAACGATTAACTAGTAGGTACTAAAGCAAAGATAGGTTGTTGTATTTTCATTATTGTGGAAATGGAAATTGAATGAAATACCCATCTAACAATTACTCATAAAGTAATACATACAAAAAATATGCATTACATTTATATTAATAAATACACATAAAAGCAGACACTTAGCATCATATCTGTCTAGTTGTCTGTAGAGCTGAAAATTTATCTCAATTCAATTCAGTTTAACCCTTGAACTTCGGTAAAGTTGTCCTTTCTGTATTTTAAGCATTTTTAAGGCATCTTAGACCAATTCTAGGCAATATTACTACAATTCTATACTCAATATTAAATCTAAAGATTGTGTAAAAGCTAAAAACAGTGTAGCAATTATTGTACATGGCTTTTAGTTTTCTCGTCCTTAACTTTTATGCATAGATTTACTAATTATTTATATTGAAACAAAGGCACAATATGAAAATTGATCATTTTTGGTCATTTTTGATTGAACAAAAGTCAAAGTTTGTAAGAAATCAGGTGTAAGGTTAGACAGAAATGTTTCACTCTCTTTAAACTGATTGCAAGTTAAGGTTAACATCCATTAAGTAACCAATTTCCTGCTCTAGAACATTCTATGCGTAATTATCATTGTATAAATGAAAATATTTACATTCACACGCTAATTCACACGAAGCACCGGTATTAACCTGTGCACATATACATAATGTTTTATAATAATTAAATAATGCCTGCTATTACTTAACAGCTAATCGCGCTCCTAAGTCGCAACTTTCCTTAGATATTCTGTAAAATCCAAACTGCTGGTTCTGGTTGGTGTCCTGGGCGTAGGAATCTTTAGTTTAGCAAATAGTAAATACATACAAATGTACCTACCTATACGAATTAATCAAACTGAGAGAATTGTTGTAAGCAGTAAGCATAATAATTATCTACATAGGTAGGTATTGTAAGTTCATAATATGCAGATATTCATTGTAATAATTTTAATAAAAGGCATTGAAAATTGAAATTCATGGAAAGAATCGTCTTGTCATGTCAAAGCTGTCTATATCTTATACAAAATACAATACTTTATGTAAACAGATAGAGCATAATATGTAACAAGTACGCATTATAGCAATTATACCGTATTATTATTGACAGAAACCTTAAGTTTGAGTAGACAATTCAATTGCATGCACCTGTACAACAATGTACAACCTAAAATGATTACAAGGATTAACTGTTTTACAATTTACTTAAACTATTTTCATGTCATTTCATTCACTTACGATCAAAAAATTATTTTTCAGAGCTATCATATTACAAAATTACCATAGAAGTGAATGCCGTCTTTTCACCCAGCCTTTTGTATTGATTTAAGTATTTAATTGGACCATATATTACTTGTTTACTAAGTATTACTATGTCATAGACTTATATTGCGAACATAACCGCAGTATCGTCCTGAAATATTACATGTTACATATTTATGACCAATGTATAAGAAACTTTTGTTTCACGGTAAAAAACATTTTTCTTAAATTCTATTAAGAATCTACTGGTTTTACAGATCTGAAGATTTTGAATGGAAGATGCATTTATGGGGATGTTTTCCAGTTAATTCTTTATTCTTCCAGCTACAACGTGCTCTGTTTTCGTATTCCTGAGGGGTTAAGCTTAATATTTAGCTCTTACATCAGTTTAACGGTCAAAGATGAGCAATTTTTCAACTTTTAAATGGTTTAATCATTGTGAATTCTGCTTTTGGAGTTCAAATCTCAAGATGCCCATAGAATTTTTTCTCACGGAAGTTAAGGTGCTCTAAATATTGTGCTGTAGTATACTTCTAAAATGTTAAGCATGCAAATTAAATACATATCACTATTATTAGAACCTTTCAGAATTTTTAAGTGAATACCTCATTGCCCCACATGCAAGATCCTATAGATGCAAATTATGCATTCCTACCTTTATGGTATTTTCTGCCTATTACTTATGGATCATAATTTCTTGTAAGTAACCCTTGTATCTCATTATGCACTAGAGATAATGTACTGATAGTACTATAACGTAGCCAAATCAGAACGTAAGTAATTCACCTGGTTAGTTGGTACTCAATATATATTTCAGAATATCCAAATTTATTATATAAGATCAATAAAGGACATTTTCATTATTGAGATTATATATTGATTATAATATATCTATATTCGGGATTTATATACCAACACGGGGGTCCATGCAATCTATTTGTTATTAAACCTCTCATATCGTTTCGTATCTAGTACAAAGCTCCTATGTACCTATATAAGTGGACTTATTCTTCGCTATAAGATATTTGGACAGGACAGGATTGCATTGAATTAATCGTAAGATATTACGACGACGTTGTTGTGTGGTGTGTGTAGTGTACATGTCTCACTCGGTGATCGCGGTGCCTTTAGGCTCTCTGCATTCTGCATATTATTCTGCATTGTCTGCTACACTAAGCTAAGCTAAGCTAAATTACTTATATGTAGGTACAGGTACGTATTAGAATAAATTGGATAAAGGATTAGACTTTTATGATGTCTATGATACTGATCGTGAGTTATACTGAATATTCTGACTACAACTTAATGTTACCTTTCCTCCTCAAGCCATTAAGTACCTTTAGCATTTATTTACCTGTACGTATCAGTATGTATTAGCTTTATGCGTTTACTAATGTAGTGTGTGTGTAAGTACGTAAGTACGTAGAGATATTCATTTCACTTCATTCATCTCACAAACCCCACACCACATCACATCACATCACAATTCACATATTCACATCCATACCAGGCAGGCAGACGGGACGAGATCCCAACATAACACAACAGATAGATAGGAGAAGAGTACAGAGTACAGCTACAATACAATATAAAACTAGTCGATCCTATTTAATATAGTTTTATCCTTAGTTAGTGTGTAATATAATAAGTAGGTATCTCATTTGACTGAAGAGTATAACTAGCAATTCGCTATTGCAAATTTGTACAGTATCCTTTGGCGTTCTGTTCATAGCAGAGCTCAATCTCAAACCAATCTCAACTTGCTATAATCTCATTCTTTAAAATATTTCGTTAAAGAATTTTTAAACTGTTAAATAAATTACTTACCATTTTAAATAGTTATCTCTCTCTGGTTTTTCGGAGAGGATTTTATAATTGCAATTACATACTTACACATAAATACAACCAGGGAAAAGTTTAAAAATATTTTGAGAGGTAACACTATCAGCACACAAACAAAATTCTCCCGGAGAATTTAGGTCAATCATTTCATTGATTTGTGTAGGTCTTGCCTATCTGCTCAATAATAACAATTATCTCAAGCTCGATGTAGTTTTCTATTTATCTAACCTGCATTTTAATCCACATCGGGAGCTTTCCATCCATCAGCAGAACTAATCTTTGTGCAGGCAGTTAAACTTTGCATTTGCTGAGTATAAAAGCAATCTCACGTGAAACGAGATTACTCGCTTAGGATTTGTTCGCAATTCAGAAATATATTACGCTGCTCTACACAAGAACTGAGATTCTTTGAGAAAATCAAATCACTACTGAAGGTAAAAACTATAGAAATCGAATAAAAACTTCAGAATGACAAACTAGATCAGAAAATTAAATCAGTTCCTGCAGTTTTAATCACTCGATCTGTGAACGAACTTTATTGTTTCGCGTAATTAGGATTCTGCAAAAGTTTTTGTGATTCTGCGAGTGTTTTTAAATAAACATACTCTATTGTTTATAGTGTAGGCTATAGTATTTTACCTGAAAAACTGTTGTACAAGAGCAAAGAGTTTGCTATTAAGCTCCTCCTGCTTGCAAAGAGACTGATTATAATACTTGGCTAGTCAAAGTCAACTTGAGACAAAATGGTTTTAAGTCGCTGGCCCATTTTGAAAAACTGGAGATTCTTCGTCCTGGTTCTATCTCCTTTTCTACTGATGCCACTTTTGTTCCTGGAAACGGGAATAGAAGCAAATGTAAGTCCCATTTTACAAATACATCTAAATCTACCCCACTACTGTGAATATGGCGTAAGTAGTTTTGTAGAAATTCAAAATAAAATAAAATTGGACTAGAAATTTATAATAAATTTTACCCACATCCCTCCTTCTATTGAAACTTTTTTTAACTCTCTTTACGACCCAAACAAATTTCAACAAAATATCTTACAAAGTAAATACACAATAGTAGGTCCTGAAACATCATTTCGACACGACCCAGCATTCTCTTCTAGATACTTATTATAAAACTATTTTCTATTTTCGACTGTTATTATGCATTATTCTGCTCAATTATAGTTTACCACATGACATCGTTATGTTTGACACCTTTAGAACTAAACCTCAGCGTAGATTCTCGTCTTTTACATAAAGCATAACTTCTCTTTCGTGCGTATCACGCAAAATATAAATAAGCAAATGCAGATTTGTGTGCGGAATAGTACATACAATTTGCACAATGGTAATTTTCTTCGTCTACTAAACTTAAGCATTATACCATTATATACCATTGTTAGTATGTAATGTCGCCCACCCCACAGAGAAAAGTAGAAATGGTCTTTAACATATAATATCATTGACATTGTTAGCTAATTTTAATGGTAGTAATGTTTATAATGTGCATTCAATCTTCCAATAACATTTGCCGATCTATTTATGTGTGTACCTTTGTATCGCGTTAAGTGACCTAAATCCTCACACTTATCTAAAGTCGTTGGTCATAAATGTACAGTAACCTCTGTATACATGTAGTGTCCATGATAAATATCAGTACATACTCATATGATATAAATATTCTTGTAGCTAGTTCATTTTCACCATTTTATAATATTATTGTCTAAGGCTGGCTGTTTATAATACGTATTATAGTTGTATCGATTTCATTTCCCTCAATTTAAGTACAGGTGAGCTTACACACTCTAATTTTAGCTATCTAGTAACTCCATAAAATCTGCAAGCAGTCAGGCCAGGTACATGAACTTCTTTCTACCAAAATAGAAACGCAACCTCATCAACATCAACGTTTATCGTGTATGCTGTGTTGTTGATATTATGATGATGTAATTGTGGATACTTATGCTGTCTACGAAGAAAAATGAAGATGTTGTGTTTGCATATCCTATTATCATTAAATATTTTAAGAGCACATTAGCTTTTTACGTGCAATTGAAATATGCAAATACCTAGTCCAATTTTAAGTACAACTTAAAACAGCTTAGGCACAGCCACATCTTTAATTAATACGTTTTTAGGCTTAAAATTGATGTTACATACATTATCATGGTAGTGTGCAGATTTATATTCGCATAATTGTGTTGCATACTAATACTCGTTTAGTTTATCATAAAAGGGTGTAGGTATATTATGTGCATACAAATACATAAAAGTAAGCAATACATGGTGGTCTACGTCACTCCTTACCTGGTAGAATAACAACAATATATTCTGCATGACTATTTACATTATAGTGCAATGGGCATGGCAGGGGCACTAGGGCAAAATCATCGGACATCAACAAACGTGTATTTTCATCTTTGTATAGATAGCTTAGCTTAGCTACAAATCTACACGTATAGTTAAGCACTTAATAAGTAGGTATGCTTATCTATGTGTACTTTTATAGCACATCACTTACAGTAACAGACTTAGAGACAGATAGTTGCCTACTCCCTCACTAAATAACTCATTGTCTGAATCTGAATGTTTAGTGCAGGACAAGCAAGCAAACTGTGCAAAACGTCGATTTTAAATTGACGGTTAGTTCGAAATTTGCATTTGTATTTGCACTGCACAACGCAAACAACTTTCCTGTCGTGCAAATGCATTGATAAAATACACTTTTTTAAAGTTCCTACATTAATAATTTAGTATATGTTCATGAGCTATTGTAAATACATGGAAACAACAATATTATCATAGCAATGCTTATACACAAGGGAATAAACCATGGCAAATACGGATATAAATAATTTATCGGTGCAAAACAATGGAATCTGAGTTGACCCCCAAACCTGGGGAATTTGAAATTTTATGAGAATTTAATATAATAGGAGATGCTATTAAATGCTGCTATTTAAAATGTTTTCAAAATTGAAACTGGTACTTTAGTGACACTGTTTAGCTAAGCCACTTAGCTACAGCCGTTTTGCAGTGGTTTATTTATACATGTTAATAGAATATCACACACGATTTTTGGAAATCGTTTGTGGATATGTTATTTTATGGTTGGACAAAAGGGGGTTGATTAGAGCCGATATATATAAGTATCTACTGTAGTACAATACAGACAAGGATTGATAGACAACATTATCAGTAAATTATTTGTACTAGCATGTTAGTTAAAAGTTAGAAGAGTGCCTTTAGATACTTACTTACCTGTTCGCTTAATATACTCTATTCGTTTTGTGCCTCATCAATCAATTCTACTTTTATTCGCATAATAGAAAAATAGAGGAATTTGCATAAAGGTAAGTAATGTAGGTAGGTGGATTATAGAGATACTAGATGCCAAGATTATAGTTAACTTCATGTTAGAGTTGTCTGGTCTGGTATTCTTTATCTATTGGCCTAATAGCTAATGCCTTGTAGGAAAATGAAGATTTTTAGCATAAATATAATTTTTATAGGAATTACCAGATAAATCCTTTTTCCTTGTTATTGAGAGACACCTGCTTTTAAAACCATAACGCCAAAGTCAACAAAGACGATTTTAATTAAGTAAGGAAGAATTATTAGTATACACACATGCAGAGACAGGTAGGCAATTAGGTACCTACTACCTACCTCCGGATTTATTATCCTCTGATGTAGTATTTTGTATTTAGTTTTAATCAAAAAGCTTATGCAAACAACAAAGTAATTATTAATTAATCTAATGGCCGACGCGGCTGTTAATTTTTTACACCTTTTAATTACTACCGTCAAACAGCAACAATACATTATGAAATGTGAATGTGAATCACGAAAACCTACTTATGATTAGAAAATTATTATCTCCAGTCCTGCACTAGGAAGTCTCATAATATTCATGTTTTGTTTTTTCTTAATTAATGATGCAAGTAAAATTATTTTAATTACGTAGATACACTACTGTAAGAATGCATGATTTACCGTAAAACGTGTACTTTATTTGCAGTTTCAGTTTGAGAGATTTTAACAATTACATAATTAACATTTCATGGAGAACCGTATGAGATTTTCTGATAAGAGAATAGAAATAACAGCATAACGTTACATAATTTTATAACGTAATAATGTAAATAGTAATTATCTTAACTTAGTATTTACTATCAGAGTTTTTTCGATGCTATATTTGTACTAGCATATAATTATGCGGTAACGGTTACTTAACAGAACTTGAATTTTCACACACATCATGATAAAAATGGGTTATAAATATATTATTTCCAATGAAATTTTCCCAGAGGTGTGATATTGGTACCCGGTAGTAGCTGAATCAATGAGATTAGAAATACTACTTAATGACTCATCTCATTCATAAATAACATACATGCCAGAATTCTTGAGAATTTGGATATTCGTTATTTTCGTGATGCAAAAAGCAATATTAGATAAATGTAGCTTGTAATATCTTATAAAATATACTTAAGCTTTATTTACAGTGCATTTATATCTATGTAAGTTATGAATAAGTATTTAATAATAATATGATACCAGTATCCAAAAGTTTTTGGGTTTGAAAATAGTTTGTTAATTAGACGAATTTGGTCATTAGCTCTTTTTCTTGTATATTTCTTGTATAGTTCCTGAGCATGTTGTAATTAATTGGTGTATTAAAATATTAATTTGTATTTAATTTAATTTAACTTTTCCAGAAATTCAAATGCGCCTACGTGATTTTATTGATGGCAGTATACTGGATGGTGGAAGCAATGCCGTTGGCTATCACAGCTTTTCTACCAATCGTTTTATTTCCTCTTTTTGGTGTACAAGACACAGGTGGGTCCAAATACATACTTAATTACAATTAAACCTTCAATATGTACATTGTCAAGATCATCCTGACATTGAAATTCTTTTGAGCCTTTGATCATAATTAACTAGCTGCTTAATTGTATTTACTGTTCAGTCAAGCGTATTCTATAAACTTTAATTAATGAAACGTATTTAATTTTTCTTATTGTTGCGTATTGTTAATTGTTATCCACACCATCAATATCAACTAACCAATATTTATTTTCCAATATAGCCAAAGTGTCAATCAATTACATGAAGGAAACGAATATGATGTTCGTCGGTGGGTTGATAATTGCCCTCGCCGTTGAGTACTGCAATCTTCACAAACGGATCGCCCTTCGTGTGATGACTGTCGTGGGAAGTTCGCCAGTTATGTACGTCCCTGTCATTTAAATTTTGAATTTTATTGTTTAATTTGATTATAATCTTATAAGTATAAAGTCAACGAGTTACACATGTATTCAACTACTTTTATTATCTTTGGTACATATAGATACGTAGTTTAATGACTTTTGGCAATGGGCTATTGAGATGGAGTATAATTTCTAGAATATTAGTAGGGGTAGAACATTTTTTACTTAAGTAGTCTGTATGCAATATTTGTCTAAGCCAAGAAATTAACGAACTCAATAATAAATACTTAGCCAAGGACAAGGATCAATGGTTTAGCTTATTATTAAGGTATTTCATATAAAACTCTGCCAAAACTAATTTAAGATGCTTCTGTCTTATTCATTAGCAATTAGCTACTTTTATTGATCATATAGGAAGTTACAACTAATGTTATGGTACCTGTAAAACCTAATAGAAATGTTTTGGAATGTTGAAGCTGAATGTAGAAAAAATTACTGGGCGAAATTTTGGCATTCATGAATAATTAGATAGCAAATTCCCAAGTCTGTTATGATATTAAATCTTACACAAGTAAGGGAATCAATAGGAATGTATTGGCTACTGCTACTGCACTGATGCGATGGTGTGACCGTTGCATGTCAGTGTCGTAAAAGTCCTGACCAATCGAAAGATTCAAAATCAGGGCAATGGTATGACGTACAAAGACACAGCCCACAACTAAAGTTTTTACGTCAAAAAAATTGCAAAAATAAATGTCATTGCCATGCATGCCAATTTTTGGAATCATGGCATGCATCAATCAGTTTTCTTTCGAATGACAGGATATTAAGTAGTTCGGTAATATTATTAGATATGAAATAAAGCGGTAAGTTATATACACCGGCAAGTAAGCGGCTTTCTGTGTCATGACGTGGTTTGAAAGAATGCCGAGCTGAACTGGATAAAAATAGAACAATTGATATGAATAATGTATTAAGTGTTAAATTCGCTTGTACTCAAGATATTTTCTGAATTAAACAGGCTAAATCTGGAAATATTAAGTATTTTCACCTTTATGGATGTAAATTGTATTTCTTCTGTGTTATATTAATATGTATAATGTAAAAGTACAATTTTAGGATACAGATTCCTTCGATACTGATACGTATAATGATGAGTAATCGTTAAAATGTATTTGTGTAGAGTAGATACCTACGTAAGATGATAATTTGTGGAGCAAAGCAGGATAGACAGACGAGACGCGGCATATTATTATCAACAATATCAAATATCAAGGGAAGGTAACCGCAATATATACAGCGTTGTTAGCGAAAGGAAGATTTGTCTAATTGCAAAGTGGCTGTAGTTAAATCCATCATAGTTTTCAAAGTTCTCCTCCCAACTGAATGAGAAGGTCGTGTTTGCTTTTGCTTTGATTTGATTGAACTGAAAATTGAACATGTTTAAACTTTAAACAGCTTCTCCGTTTTCTTGGAATTTAAATCCCGTTATTTTCTAGCCAAGCCAAGCCAACGAGTAAAGGACACGATGCTTACATTAGTATTTAATTGAAAGTTAAACCAGAACCAGCAGACATATCAGATTGGCTTTGGCTTAACTTACAAAGATATAATGTACATACTCATCCTCAAATCTTGAATGCAAGGAGAAAATCAATCATCTTGAACGACAGGGCCTTCAATTCATTCATTATTATTAATATTTATTACTTACAAGTACTTAATAATATATTGTGCTCCGTTGTGGAATTTGCTCATGTGTGTGTATGTACATACAGTGAATTGATATTACGGGTTTTACGAGTAGAGTATTACTTCTATTAGGTATATAAGTCTCTTCAGATAGATTATTATGTTTTATATAAATAAGGATGAGCAATTGAGTTATAATATTTAGGTTACTATATTTCTCGTTCAATTCTGACTATAGGTATGTACATACATACAGAATAATGCATAAAAATTGCATAGGATTGTTATCCTGTTATATGTTATATAAAATACTATGTTATCCCTAGGTACTCTTCCTTTTCTATTCATATGGGAATAATTATTTCATTGTAGCATTCATTATAAGGTGTTCCTAATTATTTACTGTAAAATATAATTAGTGGATCTTCAGTCAGACATTTACAAATAATATTATTCATGTTTGCATTGTCCTCGTCTATAATTCACCTGTCAGGTTATATAGAAAATATCTTTACCCTACTACAAAGCACAAATAGATTATTGGCCTCATGCCTCCTTTGTATTGATGTTTTACTTGGCAAAAGTGCTTTCTACTAATTTAACTCAATTAATGTACGCACATTAATATATGCAAAACGGTTTCTTTATTAAATTACAATTTTGAATTATATTTACATATTTCAATGGGATGGTTATGATTATGATTATAGATAAATATTCAATGAATGGGAAAATAACGTTGAACAATGCATTTCTATTTGACATGGTGGGATTTTCCATCTCATACATAATCATTTAAATATTCTCTTTGAAAAGGGCATTTTCTCTTTCCATTTGGTAGGAAAATATTGCTAAGATTTATTCTTTTGCAACTTTTATTTATAACTATGATGTCACAAAATTGAAAAAGTAGACTAGGTAAGTATGCACTCGTAGTAATCGAAAGTGTGTGCCGTGCGTTACAGAATGTTACAACGCAATATGAACACATTTAATTAAATGTTGAAAAATATTCAGTATTAATCAATACGTTTTTCGCTGAACTTGCTGAATAATTTTCACCAAATATTTGTACAATTCCACAACAAAAAATATAAATTAGGCGTAATAATAAGTTGCCACTGATTTTATTAACAATTATTTTGGGAAATTGTTATTGCTTGTAGAGATAAAATTGTGTATTCCACGGCTAATGGCTATGTTGTGACACGGTACAATGTTAGTGGATGTAAAGTGTGAAAAAATGTTTTCAAATATACTTTGTTTGGTAAAATTATCAAAAAATGATTAACCTTAACCTTGTTAATAACTGGAACATGCATTTTAATCATGTGTTCCAGAATTTGTTAAACTAGATAACATCGTTCAAGTTGTATGTATAATTAACAACCGTGCGATTATGCAACATGTTTATTATTGTTATTTTTCGAATAGATGATTACCACGCTTCCATTATCTCTAAGAGCAATTATTACCTGTACCGCTGTACCTAGATAGGTACCTTGGTTAGTTTGGCCCAGTAAAAGCATCAACTAAAAAGAATATTATCTGTCTCTACTACGTAGTTGCAACAAACCATTGAATATGTGTCATCAGATCATGCATTCAGAGCAATAGATACCAAGTTAGATAATATATGGTCTGCTTGATGGTCATAATTATAAATGTGAATGCCTACATGAAAACGTTACATAATTGATATGAAAAGGATAAAAACCTTACAATCATTTAATAATACGCAATGATACTTACTATATTGATTTAAATATTACAAGAATATGGGATATTTTTCTTACAAAAAGAATAGAACTTAATTTATTGCCAACTAATTACGGGTAAAGCTAGTGCATATCATAATATTATTTGTCATAATGGCTAAAACCTTGGTTATGAATTATGTTTAAAATTTTAAATGATTGCTAATGTTAACTGGCCACTATACGAAAGTAAGCGGCGTACAATTTGCAATAATTATCGAAATGTTTTTCCTAATAGGCTGATGGTTGGAATAATGGGAACCACTATGACTTTGTCCATGTGGATTTCCAATACGGCAACAACAGCAATGATGGTCCCTATTGTTCTTGCAGTTCTAGACGAGCTGAGCAGTGTAAGCGATTTAAATTGACATTTATTTTTATTTTTGTTGGCTTATAAGTATCTGAAGAAATAGCACTATAAATTGAGAAATGAGAATCTCCCTGCAATATCTATCCTATTGTATACTTACGTTTACAATTTTTGACAAACAGGGAGAGCCAAAAGAAGATCAGGTCGATCATCCTCCCCCTTTCGCACTATCTACGATGAACCCCGCCATTTTCGCCGGGGAGCCACTGAAAGCTACTAACAGGAAAGAAGTTGTAAGCATTGAAGACGGGTTGGACTATTCACCACATCAAGCTGTTAGCGTCAATAGTACAAATGCGGTAGATTTTGCTCCGTTTAACAGTAGCACCACAAAGATTAGTGTCAGCGAGAGTGGCTCTGAAATCGAAATTCAGTCTTCGCCGTAAGTTTCAAAATTGATTCTTTTCAACGTATGTATATCAAATATGAAAGTTTTCATTGTTGGTTTGAAGGACTACACCAAAATAATATCGAAAATACAGTTTTAAATACCAAACTTGCTAAAATGCAATCAAAATATAATACACATGAAAAAAATTTGTATTGCATAAATATCTACCTAAATACCACGACTTTAAACTGGTAGATAGGTGTATTTACATGTGTGTAGTATTTACATGTGGAAATTACTTAACATTCTTATTTTTTTTTCAAAAAATTCATTTTAAGTGCGTCTGTTTATGACATACACATAATATTATTTAAATTTTGGTTTGGTCCTTCAAATAACTATGAATATCTAGTTATTTATTGTTAGATAAATTCAGAAATAGGGAAAATCAACCTGAATTAAGACTTAGGTGATACCATTTGTGATAACTGAATTTATGATTTTGACTTTAATACTTTCAGTGATAGTATGTGATAATAATTTATTAGTGGAAGTCACTTGCATCTAGGAAAATAATAATTTAGTTTTTTCAAAAAGCAATTTCTGAGTATTTATCTGTACTAGGTATAAAAATAAGGTTTAGGACACAAAGAACAGTATATTTTATTACTTACATAGTTATATAGTTTATTAGGTCTATAGTAATTTGTACGTATAAGCATTACTATGTGCATGTTTTATGACAAATACTATTTGAAAAGCATCAAGTGCCCATTGGAGAAACGATCTTCAAAAGAAAAGGCTTATTTGCAGAGCCCAGACGAAGACAATTTAAAAACGTTGAAATTGGCTCTATTAGTCGGAGGAACGGCAGCCGCCAATATCGGCGGCTTATTTTGGCCCTATGCCTCAACCACCTCCAGTGTCTTGTACCGTTTAACAAAGCCCCCTCCCCCTTCCTACCCGAATTCCACAAAAACTGTCCACAGGTAATTAAATCTTCTTTTCCTGTTATTTGTGTTCAGTTCATTCACGTCTAAATGCCTTTTGTGTTTGCCTGCAATTGTTTTATCTAATCTCTTATCATTTCCAACTCCAACCCCTACCCTTGCATAAAAATGTGTAATAACATTGCCATTACCACATTAACATATATAGATTACATATATGTACCTATCTATCTACCTATACCTATCTGCCCAAAATATCCATTTACTCATTTACCCTTGTAAAACAATGAACTGGATTTTTTTGTAGCATAAACAAAATAGTAACATTCCATTACTACTAACATACATACATACATACATGTAGTTGTATTATTTACATAGGTACCTTAATATCTACAATCTACAGGGAAAATATATACATAAATATTTACATACAGATAATTAACGTTTCTATCTATAATATTACATTAGGTAATGTGTTAGATAATGATAATAATATATTGTTATATTATGAATATTGTATGCTCAGTACAAAGTTCTAATAATCCAATCTGCCTACACATATCTATACAAAACACAATACAGTACAAAATCATACAGATACAATACATTAAGAATTTCATATCACTTTTTCCTTGTAGGTCGAATAATAGATATGATTCATTATTAATTAGCAATTAAACAGAACCAAATGACTGACATTCTATACAAAGTTTATGTTTCTATTTCAATCGAATTCCTCATTTATGTATCAAAGAGTGCTCAGTATTAATTACATGCAATTCGCATCCTGCCACGCAGCTTACACATTTTTGTTTAAGCATTGTACATTGTATGCATTTGATTTTAATAGGCTTCCAGTTTTTATAAGCGTTATTGCTATATGACTCACTTAATTTTATTTTGGTTCGGCCCCTTAGAATGTTTGATATAATAGTAATATGTGTCATTATTATTATAGTTATGCAATTATACTTATGTCGGCAAGGATGTAATAATATTTTTAACTTTTTAGCTCAGTTCAGGTTCAGACTTTTAGACTTCAGACCAGACTCTGCATTCCAGAGCTCTTTGTTCTATTAGTTACGTGCATGTGCATGTATGTATATCTATCTATACCTATGTTTTGATAGTAAAAGCCATACACACTTTACACACAGTAAACATATAGAATACACAATCGACCTTGTATTTACGCATTTTAAGGGCATTTTCCAGAATTTCCCTTTATACATTTCTACATCCCAAAATAGACATAGACACAAGTAAATAAGTAACCATGCTTTTCGGTATTTGATATCAAATAATGATCAAATGTACCTATGTACTAATTAATTCATTTTAAGCCTATATATGTGCCCTATGTGCTATATCAGTATTATGGATAGTGTGACTAATTAACAGGAATTAACAAAAAAAATCTACTTAGGAGCTTATTTTATACAATTTTGTTTTTGGCAAATGTACATGTGATAATATTATATGCACTATTTGAATATGTTTACGTATTATGTGACTTGATTGACTAACCGTAACGTAACAAACATTCCACTCTCTGTACGTGACGCAACGCAGGCGAATATTATGCGAAGGGGGTTTCGGTTTGTGCGTTAGGAATTTGCACAATCACGTAGTGGTGCCCCAATGCGTCAGAATTTTGTGTTTCTAAATAATTCAATGGAATTGATGGTATTTGTGCATTTCATTTCCCTACAGTCACAAAATTGTGTCATAATACCTATATTTTTATGTTTTGTTGGGGAGAGTATTTTCATGTAGTTATTGAAGTCATTAAAGTCATGAATTATGAATTGCAGCCAGACTGCACAATGGTTGATATCTTTGCGTACATTATTAAATATGCAATGTAAAAAGCAGTAAGTATAAGTACGCATATTATTATAGAAATTGTGAAAAAAGTGAAGTAAACAGGGTAGAATATTTTTATCTACATAGCTTACACTATAATACAAACAAATAATTCAAACCATACATTTAGGAAAATTTATATTTAAAAGTAATTAATTTTTTACTGTTCAATGTAAAACTACGTCGCATAATTTTTTTTAAGTTTGTCAACATATTATCTATTTAGTTTGTGTCGTCACTTTTTAAAACGTAAATCAATTTTGTTGGTACCTACTATAATATTATTTGCAACAGTCTCGCCATGAACGAAGGAAATGAGTAGCTAAATTCCAGAATAACCAAGATGATTATTTAGAAGCTGTTTACTATTCGAAACGCATTCTGAGATTTTATAATACAGATGAACAATTATCTTAACAAAATAATAATTACAAAGTAATAAGTCAAATCATGAAGATGAGGTTAGTATTTTAGGCAGGGCGCTTCATGTATTTCTAATGTAATAAATGATCCTGAGTGTGATGATAAATACGAAGGTACCGAAGGGGTATTCTTATGGCCATTGCCTATTCTTCAAATCTTGGAGGTACAGGAGTATTTACCGGAAGTGGGCCCAATCTGATTCTTAAGGAGAAAATCAAAGAGTAAGACAAATAACCTACCTCTGACTCTGACCTCAATTCCGAATCCCAAAACTATTCTATCCAAGTTACTAAATTATTAGTCCATGAATGGGTTCAGTCTGTTTTCAGTCTTCAAATAAATGAAACAGATCTCAAGCTTAAAAACTTTAAATGCCCTGCAAAACAATAGTATTTAGTGGTTCTTACTATCATATAGGGTGACAACGGGTTTAGTTATCTATAATTACAATGGTAATTCTTTTCTACATTCTATTTCAAATACTTTCTATTTTAGTAAGTCATTGCATGAGATTTAAAACTAAAATAGTACATTGCATGAGCATGTGGTAATCGGTAAAATGGGTTTATTGCTAGTACTATAGTAATACAAATTATTGCTTTCGTTCATATCTTTATTTTAATAACAATAATATATTTAAAAGGCGCAGAGATTTGGGTTTCCGTATTTTACATTATAATTCATGGTACTTTATTAGTAATTTTAGAGAGATTTTAGTAATATAAATGAACACAATGCCTAGAATTGCAAATAAATAATATACTTCGTTAAAAGTAAGGAAAAAATTGCTTTTTCTTTCATTCAATTTAGAAAAATTTATTTTAAGTGACTCAATTTATATTCTACGTATGTATATTTTAGTGTATTTCTAGGTTAAATGTTTAACGCAGGTAATAATGAGCGCTTTATGAAGCGTTAATTAAAGTGTTAATGTTATTGGTAATGGAATAGAAAATATACATAAAAGGGGAAGCGGTCTACGAATTTACTAATTAAGAGTAGCTAAAATATGTCAACGATTATGTTTACTTATTTCCTGCTATTAACTTTGACCTTTAGGGAAAAACTACTTGTAAAGATATCTGTGCAGGAGAGTTTAAAGAAACACAAAGCATTGACTTCTATGTGTTTGCTTGCTATTTGCTATTCATCGAATGTCGGTGGAACAGGAACTCTTACCGGAACTGCTCCCAATTTAATTTTGCAGGAATTCGTCCAACAGTAAGCTATACATATCCCTACACTACTGTGACACAATATGCAGTTTGCATAATTTTTATATTATCTGTTGGTTTATTCGTTTTATTGTTATTATTTTTATTTATCTACGTACTATATGTATGTTCACGTCAACAAAAGTACTGTGGTCCCTTATAAAGTAAGCTCTGATCTTCTGTATGTCAAGTTTTGTTCTATTGTTAAAGATCAGAGTCACGAAAAGACTCTTTGTTGTTTCTATTGTTCTGCGATATTAAATTGTTAATGAACTAGTTTGTAATAGCCATGGTACACTTTTGTGTGCTTACTTTATGTTGAGAAATGGAGATTAGGCAGATAAAATATGAAATAATGTTATGATTATGAATATGAATATTGCAGGTTAATTTGCCTTTGGTTAGTTTTACAATTCAATAGAATAATGTCGGAAGCTATTTAATAGGGTAAGCACATCTTAATCAATATGATAAATGAATATTCTGGAATTGTAATATGAGATCTACGAATTTACTAAATAATTACTAATAATGACAATACTCAAGAATGCAAAGTATTAATATACGAGGGAAAAATTAAATAAGTAGTTCATTTCCTTATTAGCATTCATTTTAAACTGGAAACACTGCTTTAAGAAGACATTTCTCCATTAACTGGCCAAAAAGATTTTTAAGATTTGTTAAACGCTTCTATGAAATAATTATGAAATTTTTTTTAAATGCATGTTGCTGTTTTTGTTGTATCATTAATATAGCTTATTGGCTTGTAATACATACACTAAATGTATGAAGTAAAATATAAAAAGCTTTGTTTGTCTAATTTTTAACGTCGGGTGGTATGATTTGATATTTTACTATAGTTAAATGCTTGTTGCTTCGCTTGATATTTTCTTTTATGCCGTGATCTGTTTATATGCATATTTATAAACAATATTTTGAAAGGATGAGTAAAAAACAAGTCTACGTCAATTCAGAAATATGGTCTCATTATTTTATGCAAAGATACCTTGAAAAATTAATTCATACAATAGTATGTATTTTCGCAATGCTAAAATTATTGTGCGTGTCTGCGATTTTATGCGTGCAAATAATAATTGGAAGGACATAGAAATTGTTTACTCATCCACTTAATTAAGAGCTTTTAATAATTAAAATTAAATTGTTTTCCAGTCTTGACATTGGGCAGAATGGAACGTACACGGATCTCACTTTTGCAACATGGATGTTTTACAATGTACCAACAATGTTAATCAACGTGGTCATTGCATGGGCCTATCTTGCAATTATATATTTCGGTGTCCCGGATTGGGTGCCTTTTGCTAAAAAGTCTTCCGCGAGCACGATTAAGGCTAACAAGGAAACAGAAAAAAGAGTGAACAAATTGATCGACGACAAATACAGAGCACTTGGGCCGATGAGTTTTCATGAAATTGCCGTTTCAGTACTTTTCACCGCTGTGGTCATCTTATGGTTCTTCCGCGATCCAAGATTCATTCCAGGGTGGGCGGATTTGATTGAAGGAGTTCGTGTTGGTGACTCAACTGCAGCTATGTTTATAGTCTTCCTCCTTTTTGTAATTCCAAAGGACCTCTCTTGTTTCTCCAGTATGTAATTTAAAATAATCGTGTATAGTATTTTTAAGTTATCTGCCAGTATATACACATTCTACATATATACATATAAGGAGCCTTGCGAAATAAACTCCCTTCTACAGAGGGAAATTCCTTATATTTATTAACATGGCCAAAAAGTTCAATAAAACAATTAAATATTTGATTTCCTAAATTGAATCTAACTTTTGTTTTATGTAACAGTAAACAGCCCTTCAAGCTCAAAGGCACAGCCTTTGTTGGATTGGAAATATGTACAAAGCAATTTGCCCTGGGGCGTCGTCCTTCTCATGGGTTAGTTTTCTCGTTCATCAACCATCAGTCCTTTTTCTTCTTGTTCGTTACATTTTACATGAAGAATGAGTTTGAATATTTTTCTTTATTCCATCTAGGTGGAGGATTTGCTTTATCTGACGCCTCAGAAAAGTCAGGACTGTCCGATTGGATTGGCCAACAGCTTCACGGCTTAGAACACTTACCTCATCCTGTAATACTTCTCATTGTTATGTTGATGACAGCCATCTTGACAGAAGTAGCGTCAAATACAGCGTGCGCTAATGTGCTCATCCCTATTCTCATTACTTTGGTAAATTCATACTCAAATATTTTTATTCATACATATTATTATAATATATGCAAGAGGATCCCCTATTTTCATTCAAAAAATTTGGTAAATTCTGCTCTCGTTTAGAAAGAGTAGGTATTTATTGATTTTTTCCTGATTTTTAGTTTTCGTACAAGATAACTGTTATATTTAATAGTTTTAGAGATGAGGCTATTTTGTTTTTTAAATTCAATTACAATTCTCTAAATTATCCATATAGGAAATATTTATTACCTCATGAAATACATTGTGCAAATACTGCTATAATATGTAGTTATTTTAGCAGGAATATTGAAAATTCCCCTTATAAGGGGGCTAGGGGGCAGATGATGAAAATGTGTATTTCTTAAAAAACTGATGCTAATAATGACACCATTTTTTACATTTCAGTCAAAGAAACTGAATCTTCATCCTCTGTATTTGACTCTACCTGCTACAGTTACTTGCTCCTATGCATTTCTTCTTCCAGTAGCTACACCGCCAAATGCAATAGTATTTTCTGCTGGAGGGATGAGGATTATGGATATGATCAAGACAGGAACTTTTATAAATATTTCTTGTATACTTATCCTATTTGTAATACATATCACCTACGGAAACTTAATTTTCGGGTTTGATAATTATGTGTATCCTATTGAAACATAATAGCGATAAATCCTGTTTTTATCGGTATTATATAGTATTACCTTGTTAATTGTACATCTTCAATATGTATTTATATTTTTAAGTGTATTTTTGTAAATATTAGAATATTTAGAAACTATTAAATATATAGTACCTACTACATACATACATAATTTGTTGCATAAAATGTGAATTACCTATGCGTTTCGTATTTTTAACAAAGGGTATAGTTCAGATGTACCTAGGAATGCAGAAATGAGCTTTTAGTTGGAAATATTATGGAATAAGTGTGTAAAGCAGGTAAATGATCAGTATTGAAAATGTCTCACAGCTTTATTGTTACTGATAATGTTGGTAGAGACAATGAAATGGCAGTTTTCTTCTAATGAAATGACCCCTACCTAGTTTGTTATTACAGATATCTAATTAAATACCATTTCCTATAATTCCTATGCCTAAAAACATTAATTAGATCTGAAAACGTGTAACTGATGTTGCAATCTATTTAAAAATGTTCAATTAGCAATTTTCTTGTTTGTCAATCAAAAAAAGCTTTAGAGGATAATTGTGTGATTGGAAAATGTATTGGTACCTAATATAAAAATCCTTATGTTATAGATTTGTTAATTTAAACGTAAAAGGTAATTAATTCTGCCTAGTCTGAATGTATTTGGGGGACTAAAATAAGTTACTGTAATTCGTGTTGTAATTGCATACTCTCAGTATTGAAGCTACTGCAAAAGTATCATTAGCAGGAATATATTGTTTTATTCGGTACCATTAGTTTAGTATTTACAATTTACAGACACGAATTAAATGTACATTATAATGTTACTTTTTAACGGACAAATAAGCCAAGACCCTTCCATGGATGGGATATAAAAATGGAAATCCTTTAACAATATAAAAATGTTATCAGTATTGATTATACAGTTAAGATATATTAAAAATACAAATAATATGCTGTGCAAACAACATTTAAATATTTAGCATTAATAGTAATATAATGAAATGCCTGTTGCTTGTACCATTTGGGTTCTAAAACTGTTACAAATTTTGTTTTTCGTTTAATAATAAACAATCATTTTTCCCGTTAATCTTGTTAATCATTTTTGCCTATAATTATCATTTAGACTTAAGTGGAGTAGAATTCTTATTGTTCGCAGGAGCAGTTTTCCCTGGTTTTGCATTAGATACAACTGATTGACTTCTGGATCTGGAACGCTCATGAGAAGTGACAGAATCAGAACTTTTGGGCTTCCCAGCGTCCTCCTTTTTAGCAGTTTCTGGTGCTGTAGTGGCAGACCCCTTTTTCAGATTAGCTTTTGAAGATTTTTTCTTTAGCCCCTTCCTCTTTTTCTTTTTTAGTTTCATTATTTTATATTTTCTCCAGGCCTCCTAAAAGTTTTATGATCATTTAAACAATACCTGGGTCTCATGTACAAGATTGGCATTAGTAAATGAATTACAAACCTGAATGCGCTTTGCAGCCCAAGTTTTCTTGAAACTGTTAGCGACTTCAATTCCCTTCATGATTTCTTTTAACCTCTTAGCAGCTCTCATATCCAAATACCTGTCGTCAACATCTTTGAACTCCGTGTCCAGCTTTTGTATTTTTTCCAGTAAATGTTCTTCATCAATCGCTAAACTATCGAGTAATTGCTGCCGACTATCTATTTCAAAGTCGTATTTAAAAATGATGCTTTCTAGTTGTTCTTCCATATCGTGCCTGTAAAATTAAAATATTTTTAATCATTTTTAATAGTTTTACTTAGCAAAAGTAATTAGTTAGTTGCAGAAAGTATATATTGTGATTGTGATTATATTACTGTTTGTCTCTGAATTTGCATTCATTTGAGAAATGAGCTTTCGAAAGGGATTCGTATGCCTGTTGGGCACTCAGCATTCTTTCTTTAGTATCTTCCAATTTCTTGTCATGAATTTTTCTCATTATTAAATCGTCTTTAAGGCCCTCCATCCTGAACAAATGAATTCAAATCATTAAAATACTATTGTGTGAATTTTCATTGTAAGACTGGTCATAAAGTAGATATGTATTGTATTATGGTATGACTTACACTTCCATTGAAACGCCTCCAAGGGATTTTTTTGGGAGATCATTTAAATCATCTTGTAGTTTTTCTATTTCAACATCCAATAAATTGCTCGTTGGACTACTATTAGAAGAAAGTATTGCAAATTCTTCCTAAACATAAAATCTATATTATTTCCGTGCATAAAGATTAGGATTCTACTCGTTTTATGGAAACTCATTGATTACATGGATATTTTCTGGAAATTCTATCAAAGAATCCCTTTCGTTTTTGCTACAATTAGATTCTGTTGTACGCTGAAGTGTAGTAAAATCTGAACAGCAAAAATGATTTTAACCTTTTCTGTAATATTTGTATTTGCTTTCCTACCTTTAATTTTTCAATTTTTTGAAGATTTCTCTTTTCTTTGATCCACAAGTGGCGTAGATATTCAGTTTGTCTTCGGTCTTCGTCAAAGTTTGTCAAAAGTTTCGATTTCATTAACTGTTCTAATTCCATCATAAGCATTCTCAGTTCCCTGAGTCCTCCTGAAGATTTTAAGCTTCCATTTTCCCCATTGCTAATTGTCGCGCTCTCCAGATTGCAAATGGATGGATATGCGACTCCATTAGTTTCCGCCGCAGTTTTTTCTTCATTTTCTCTACTTATTTTCTTAATGTATTCTAAGGCTGGTAAATTAAATAATAGTTCATTAAATACCTTCCTTAGTAGTTCTTGCATCCGAGTCCTCTGGGATTCCGTTGACATGAATCCAACATCAACTTCCTTTGACCATTTTGGTTCATCACTTGGAGTGGAGCTCATATTGTCTCGTCCCATAAAACTGATGGTTATTGAGCTAGATATTGATTTATCAATTGCATTCGTCTCACTATCATTCGGGTCCGCCAATTTATCTAATTGTGCATAGTATTTTTCCATTGCGTTTGAGCTTCGTCTTCTCGTTTTTAAAATTTCCTATAGTAAATACACATTTATGGTATTTATTTATCAAGGCTTCTAAATACTTAATTTATACCGTTAATATTAATGTTAAGTTTTGAGTAGAGATAACATTAATGCAGCTAACAAAGTAAGGAATGTTATTAAATTAGGAAACTGAGTAAATAGCGCAATAAAATTACCTGCTTCACACCACCATCTGCATAATGATCTTCATGCTCTGCTTCTGCTACAGATGAGTTATTAGGCCGGAAACTGGAATTCTGAGTACTATTGTTACTCCCATTAGAACTTATAGGAAGTTCCTCCAATAAAGGAATTTTAACAATTTGTTTCATTGTCCCCGATTGGCTGAATTCATCTTCTGATCTCCTTTCCCTACATTTTTCTGGTACTGTAGAATTTTCCAAATCTTGAGCTTCAGGTTGCTCATCCATGTAAAATTTTTCAGAATTTTCAAAATTCATATCATCATTTAGTGGAGAATATTGCGTAGATTTATCAGGAGACTGAGTTCGAGATTGTTTAAAGGGAGAATAATCTTGTTCTGGAGATTCCAGTTCTTCAATAGTTTCCAGAACTCTTTCCATGGACTCGCTGCTAAATTTCTTCAACAGGGATTTGCGTGCACGGATTTCTTCCGCATCAGTTAGGTCTGTCCCTGCCTTGTTTCTGTTTTCTTGGTCAAATTGCTCATCGCGTACTTTGGTCATTGCTGTTGGTGTTGTTGATGGTGATGCTGGATCTGGAGAGTAAAGGATTTTAGTTTCATTTTCAATATCGTAAGTAAGATCTTGAGGATAATTTTTTACAAGTAGAGATGAAGGGTTATCTTGTTCTTGTTCTTGTTGTTGGTATAAATATTCTCGTGTCCTTCGTTGTGCAATTGATGTTCGTGTTTGTGTTTGAGAATTGGATTTAGGTTGAAGTTGATGTGTTCCTTCGGGAGGTTTAGAATTGGAATTGCTTTGGCGTGTCTGAGTGTCTATGGATTTAGTTCCTTTTATGGGATTAGCAGTTTCCCTGACAGTAAAACAATGGTGAGGGTCGATGAGACTTAGAATACAGAGCAGAGCTTTCGCGTCTTTATCTTTGATGGATCTCCGTGTATGGTCACCATACTTGCTGTTCAAAGCCTGTCTAATTAGTTGCATCATGTTATTAGTCGGAGTTGACGTTGAGTGTGACAGATCGCCCAGATCTTTCCCCTCTTCTCCAGCACCAACTCGCTCTTCTGCTGAATTATTCCCATCCTTCCCTAGGCTGTCGACGTGTGAGTGTTTGTTTGTGGTTTGGACATTAGTAACGCATGCATTGATGACATCCCTGAGGAATGTCACTTTAGAGCTGTCGTTACGAACTAGTGCAATTGCCTTCGCCTCTTCTTTTTTTATCCCAGATTTCTTCTTCCTCTTCTTCCTCGTCTTTCCTCCTTCGAGCACGTTCCCATCTTCTCTGGCAATAACATTGCGTTTGAATTCCTCTGATCCTTGTTGTTCTTGCAAGTTATTTCTATTACCAGCAGAACTGCTACCCATATCATAACAAACTCTTCCCTTCTCCCTTTTATTAATCCCACTCTCACTGGGAAAATATTTCACAACTTTGGATTCTTTGGATTTAGAGGAGCATGGGGGAATTCCTTGCCCACTATTGGCATTAGCTAGACTTGTTAGACTAATAAGATCATTGCTCTTATTGCTTTTTCTAGTCAGAGGTGAAATACTGTTAATACTTGTGGCAATGTACTCAGGCAAATTCCCTCTTCCCCATAATCGCATCTCGTCCCTCTCATCTTCTCTTCCCTTCTCATTTACATTGATGGCTGAGTTTTCCCAATTCTATGCAAAATTATTTAAATATTTGACAATTAATTCATTTTGGAAACTAGTATTGAAGTTTTTTAGTATTTTAGTATAATAAAAATAATGCACCTGACGTAGAAGTGCTAGATGAACCAGAGATAAAAATGTCTCTTCACCAAGAATCCTTTCAAGATTTATATCTCTAGCAAGAATTCGACTACACACCTCTGGAATAGCTTCCAGGATTTCCAATTTTTGTAAAGCAACTCTAAGGGCATTGAGAATCTTCTCACCTGTAATTACATGGAAACAACAAGTGTTACAGTAAATTACATAAATTATTTTATTTTTGAATAAATTAATGTTTAACCGTATCACACTTTTATTTAAACGAAGGAAAGTTTCTTAATTACATAAACATACATACTATTTAGGTTCCGACCGCGTGCGAGGACAGAGATGAATATACTCTGGGTGTTATTGACATTTATGTGGCTGCACATTGTATCATTTGCATTTCAGAAATGTAACACCAAATTTTTATGGACTGTTTGGTTCATTAATGATGTCTTGAGACTTTAGTAGCTTGGCTTTGCGGTTTTAGAATTCCAAACTTTCATACTCTACTTCCTATATATTATATGCTCCAGTGTAAAAGAGGGTCAACATAGCATTTAGTATTTGTTTAACTCTGAGTATCTTAGCTACAGTAAGATAAAGAAATATTCAGCCTGTCTACCTTACTGGCTATAAAATCATTCGGGGCTTTATTTTATGGCCCTTAAGGGAAAGAAAAAGTTTTTTAGATTTCTAAAGCCAGATAAATGAACCTGCCTTCATGTTCGTGAGACGTAAGATTCAGATATGTTTAATTGTTTTGAATATAGCAAATACAGTCACTGAAACATTTCCAGGTCGGGCAAAAGCTGATTATTTCGCTTGTATTTATTATCGATTATTACCCTAAAGTAGGCACATTTTTCCATACCATTAGCATTGGAATGCGGTTGGGAAAGATTTATTCCGAAAGTATTTGTATTTACTTTCTTGTATGTATTTAGTAACACAATACATATTAATTTCTATAATCATTAGTCATGTTAATCATTAATTATTTCGCCCAAATAGAGCAACCCTCTATTTATAGAAATATAAGCACTCACCATTTGATGGGGGAAGTTTTTCCGTTTCAAATACTCCCACTTCCTTATTAGACTCATGTTTAACTTTCTTCAGTTTTAGATCCGTAGATTCCATATAATTGTTTTGTAGAGGCTTACTGGGAATTGCTCTTCCTCCTGAACAAACATAGCAAGATCGGATTTTGCTCATTTTCTGCAATGTAAAATAAAAATATTCAATATCTTTATAGATGTACATATAGTAAAAGTAGCTTGCATAAAGTACCTACTGAGATTTAGGGAAGTGGAAATTTTATTTTATATCAGTATAACATTGAGATAAATAATTATGATACCACGTTGCATTGCATAGGTAGGAAAAATAATTATGTTACACATGCTATACATTAGCTTGTTTACCCAAGGAAAGGATGAATGATCTTATTGAACCCGGTAGTAATGTTTGTTTAGTATTACCTTTCCTGTCTACAAAGACCTACACAAACGAATGCTGTTATATAAGATCTATGTAAAATGTGCCGACAATGATGCCCATTATTTACTACCATCTTTAAAAATTATATTAACCTACATTCTTTACGAATTTATGAAAAGTTAAAAGTAAGCCTAGTAGATAGTACATTTATATGTACATGTCATCAGCATACCTACTTATGTTGGTAAAGATAGGCTGATCATATTTCATCGACATGACACAGCTTGGTTTTCTTTAAATTGGTTTTTGAGGTTCACATGTTTGGCTCGTCCCGTTGAGCTTGCAATATAAAAAAGCCAGTTTATATTGTAGTCCCATTGTTACGTCAAAATTCCTGAATTCTTATCTTCAGTCACATATCGTGATCGTAATTCCTTTTAGATTCTCCTCTTTGTTTTTTTAAATACTCCTATAATTTCCATCCCAATCGGTTGTAATTTCATTATTACCATGAATAACCGCTGGAAAACGAATTTCGGGCTAAAAGCTCTGAATCTATGTAGCCGCCGCACCATTGCAAAATCGAGGGAAGAATTTCTATGTTTATTATGAAAGGAATTTTTACTTTTTATGCCATAATGATAGATAAGTATCAGCAAGGTATGTGTATATGCAAAAATATCACATAAAATAATCTTGTAATTGATCGAACCAACTTAGGAAGTTTATCTTCCGTCTGCTACCACAAAAAGAACGTTAAATTATGTAGGTATTTTTGCCATTTCTGTGATTCTGCGATATGTTCAGAAATATTCTCAAAAACACCTTGTTTACATTTTATCTTAAGCAAGTTGTCCTCACCCGCATGTCACTTCACCTCGCCGTTTTCTACAGTTAAATAAATTATTTGATCAGAAGTTGCTTTTGGTTTACATAGCATAGCTATGCAATATGCAATCCTTGAAGCATCTAAATCTAGGCATTTTCTTTTTACAGTCCGGAAATTGATAAAAAAGCCTTCTTGTAAGTACCAACATAGTTATTCCTAAATGGCAAATGGCAAGAGTCTAATAAGCATAACAAAAAATTTAAGCTGTTTATGAGATATTCCCTGCATAGTGTAAAGGAAATAGGAAATTGTATTTTGCAAAAAATAAAAGCATAATTTTATGACGAAGGAGCAGTACACCGAAGTGCTTCCTGTACTAAAGTATCTGTATACATGCAAATTGTGTCCCCATTTCTGTAATTATATCAACATATATGTTTCATCTTTCATTTTCAATTGTCTTAATTAACATTTTAGATCCTATATAATGTACAGTAAGTTAATACGGATCTCTCTGTAATGGATTAAGATATGTACGCGAATAGACATGCAATATAATCCTAATCCTTATTGTTCACCTGTTATGAACATTTTGCAATAGCTAATGTAATTTTGCTCAGAATTCGTATCTATATTGATTTGCATAAGCACATATCTTTTACATCCTCCAGCAAAAAACATATTGCAGTATGACATAATAAATAGCACAGCATCTGCAAACTCTTTTTTCTTGGTAGGTAAATCTATCCTTCGAAATCCGTCTTTTCTTGGTGCCAATTCAGAATTCAGTTATAACTAGTTATATTGTAACATCCTAAATAGCACTCGTGATCCAAACTCCAAAATATTGAATTTCAGATTTTGGAAGCGAACGAATGAACGAACTGGTAAAACAGATACTTACTACTGTAATGCCACGTATGTACTTCTATTTCAAACAAAAAACTCCAGAACCAAGTTGAGATATTTTGTCATATGTTCCAGCAAGCTTATACGATTGCTATTGCCACCAACTAATGTAGAGGTGAGTGTCACAGTCCCAATGTCATAGTTTCACAGTGTCAGTCCGTATATTTTGTTATTTATCGGATTTACCTAGCTTTTAATGTTGCAACTTGAAAATGTAAAAGTACAGCAGTAAAGTACTTTGGAGATGGGAACGAGGCAACACTACATTATCTTAGGTTGGTGTAAAGCACTAATTATTTATGTAATAACTATTTGTACCTAATTGAAAAGTGTTGCAAAGCGTTGGACAAAATTAAGTCATACGGTTCCTCACATTAACTAAAAAAAATTTAATCCACTGAATTTTAAATTCGAGAGCCACAGTAATAATTCTGGCATTCACATCTACGATCTACCAGCAGATAAAATCGGTTACGAAACAGCAATATTTTCCGTTTTACATCTATAACTCTTAATATAGGCTTATAATGATACTAAATCCGCTAATACAAGACTTGCATGCAAGAGGCGGCCGAGATTTCAAGAGGAATTAGAAATTGTAACTGGAGAATTCATCTAGTTTTATTTTGACTCATTCCCGACTCTAATATGGTAAAGATGCGTATGCTATTTAACTGTCCCTGCCACAAGTACCTACGGAAGAGTAGATTCAATTTATTAGTCAACTCCACGCAACATAGTTTGACTTCATCTCGTCTCAGGGATCTTGGCTTGCTAGTTTGTGCTTAGAATTGGATTTTTGTATAGATACACATTTACTTATAAGTAGATATTATTTACATAATATCTTACCTACATGGTACTGCATCGTCTCGTCTCGTGTGTTATGTTATGTTATGTATTTAGTCTGTGTATCGTATGAACTTCAGTTCAGGAAAGAGCGAGTTGTGTGTGTTGATGATATTAAGCCATCCAAAAACCCGGCTGCAGGCAGCAGCCTAAACTTGGTATAAAAAGGGGATGGTAACCAGAAATAGACAAGAGGAATTCACGCAAAGACCACAGAAATCTTCTTCCAGTTCTTCTTCACCAAAGGCAAAGCAATTTCTTCTTAGTTTTGTTTCTTCTTCTTCCAGATTTATAATCAGTACTTTACTTTACATAGTCATAGAGATACACACCAAGTAGAGTACAGTCGTTCACTTACAGTCGTGTCAAACGGTCGCTCTCTCTTGACTCTCAATCACTCATCTTTATCACTTTTACACTTATCCAACACTTAAACTTAACACTAGTGGAGTGAAGTGGGTCGTCCGACCTCTTTCACAACCAACATTCATCCAAATTAAAGATAATCAGCAGAAGATTTTCATAGACGTCTCACTTTGCCTCTTCCTATTTAGTGTTTGTCACTATCCTAAGTTAAGTATAGGAAATAGTTGCTTATGCAAAATACTTAATTGCATGCAAAAATAGCAACTAGACTTAAGTAGACTTGACATTGACACTAAGGTACTAAGGAGCTGCTTCACATATTTAGCACCTAATTTCTCAGCATTAACTTCTTACACGAGACACCAATTAGCTTAAAACAGTCTTCAGTCCAACATACATACATCTTAAGAAAAAACCAAGACGTTCTTCTTAAAGAGCTCCCGTTTTGTGAAGGAGAACCAATTTGTCAAGATGAAGAGTACTTGGATGTTACTGGTTCTTTTGATTGTACCTCTTATGGTAATGAGACTTAATTTTCATCTTTATCTTTATATGTACGTATAGCATTCCTAAGTTTTTCTAAAACACTCTTACTACGACACTATAGACTTACAAATTACATACTAACAAGAAAAGTACATACTATACATTTAACGTGGCCTATATTATTTTGCCGCAAAATAATTTTTATTTGGCATGGGCATTTTATGTGCCGAAGATGAGAAATCTTTTTTGCAAACTATTTACTAAAAATTGATTATGTTTACAATAGTTTTCATTATAACGTAATTATTAATTACGCTTTCTTTCAAGTAGATTTAAATGAAAGTATCCCATAATATGTGTGCACGGCTAATTAACGTATGTAATGTAATATGTGACTGAGCTTACCTTAGGTAAATTCCTTGGTCAGTCAGTCTCGTTTAGAAGTATCCACGTTTTTCCTTTATAAGTTATTTCAAATTACTGATAATACACTATTACCGACACTTTTTGTTATACCGTAGTATTTTTTAACGTTTACTTTAAATATTTGATTAAATCTGCTCTTACTATGAATATATGGATATTTAGGGATTCACATTTGTATGTTTTCTTAGGAGGAATAAAAGTAAAAATGATTTTTAATTTTTGACAAGTGGGCAGTCGTAGTTCCAGAAGCGGAGTCAAAGGAGAGGCGTAATGTCTTGTTTGGATGGCACCTCCAGCCACCGTCAAATCAATATTTCTTCCCTCGTACGGACAATTACTACCATAAAATAAAGCCAGGTGAGTTTCCTTCGGTTCTGTTATATATTTAACAATATCTGTGTAGAAGGGTTTTATGCTGCGATTCTGTTACTACATACATGAATAAGAATTTATTTCCTGACCACCGTCACTACACATTCAGTTACAATACAATACATATATAATATAAAGGGGGTACATATTATGTAAACTTATGCTAAATGCTACTGATTTTTGTTGTGTATACATTTTAGAGTGACTTTATTTACAACGCATTGTATATTACTACACAAACATATTTATGTTCAAACTGATTCATTTCAGATGCTGTAATTGAAATAAGGATGGATCCAGATGAGGACGAGATCCCGTTGGAAAATTCAATGGTGGAACACTCATCTATCACGACAAGTGTGCAAAGTCAGGCTGAATATAAATCATCTTGTGTCAAAGTGCGTCTCCAGTTTTTACTTTCATTCCTTCCTCGTATGTATTATAAACAACATTTTTATAAATACCAAGCATAGCCCACTGGTTGTAATGCTTTATAAAGCCTTTGATAGATTTTGTACCGTAAAGTTTTTGCAAACTTCTTAAAAATATCCTTTTGCTAAAAGACAAAATTATGTTTCCACGAAAAATGCTGGTCTCTGTAGTAAGTAAGGGTGTCGAATGGCTGTATGCAATTTTTCTGTTGATTCGTTGATTGAAATGAGTGGACTTACTTGCTAAAGGAAATTAGTACCTTTATCTGTAAAACTGCCCCATTTCCAAAATTGCAATCTCCTTAAGACTTTGAGACTGAATCATTGTGCATTAGGACAAGGGTCTTATTAGAACGTTTACGATGTGTAATATTATACAGATATAATCCTAAAAATAGAGAAAGCATTAAAATTGCTAGGCTTGGTTGAATAGTGTCGCTTATCCTATGCTTTTCATACATAAATGGTGACAAAAAGCTGCTTATTTTGTCAAGATAACGTAGTATGACCAAATCAATCGTTTACATTATTCTGTACAGATTCATGCTTATAAAGAGTTGTAAGTATTGCATCCACAAATTCAATGATTTTGGTGATAGATAATCATCCCCGACAAAAAAGTAGGTACTGATAGTCTTAACTTAGTAAGTAGTTGTTTCCCAGAAATTTTTAATTCATAGCAGTCTCAAAAAGCTTTCACTAGTAATTAATTTCATTATGTAATTCCCCTGGCCCTACGACATAATTTGTATGTAAATACATAGTACGCTGTACGCACTACTTACAGTGTACAGTATTGCTTGACACTTGAAGAACACTAACTAAGTAAGACTTAAAATTAAAGACGTAGTAGTAATTATGTATAGCGTTTCGCTCTTGCACGCACATAAAACAGAAACATGACACCAAGACAGATAAACAATGAGTTATAACAGAAATTCATTTGTGATATCAATGTCTGTCATTTTTAGTGTAGATGACAACATTCTTTGCATTATAATGTGTTTATGTACATTATATATATTTTTATTCCAATATCACAATCAGGATCAAGTAGAGTTTAGTATGTCATATTTTGTTTTGTACATGCAATGGACACAACTGTCTGTATAACTACTACTTATTAATGTACTGGACTGTACGAATATACTAATTGTTATATGTACGGCCCGTAAACTATATGTAATACAGCTAATTTCCGTAAGAAAAATAATAATATGCAGATAAACGTAACTAACTATTATTTACATAATCGGAAAGTAAAATGTTTAAAGATATCTACATCGATTTCAAAATTATATAACAAATATTTTGAGACATGTTTTTTGGTAATTTATACTTTAAACAGATTAATTGTCCAGTATTATATTTTTATTAGTTCAAAATTTCTGAGTAGAATTGTAATTAAGTGGATGCAATAACATCATTCGATCTCTCAGAATTACAGATTGCTCACAAACTTATTATTAAGTTTAGTAGATTTGAAATTGTTCGCAATGACTACCTAATCCTACATTTAAATTAAAAACATTATCCGAAGTCCGAACATGATTAAATTACTTTTGCTGGTTAAAACGTGATTTACTTAAATTTTGTAGGAACCAGGCTGCAGATGGGAATGTGAGCCGAGACAAGATGAGCTGCCTCCTGATTGTGATTGCGTCTGTTTCTATACTGATGCTAAATGGGATAACATACCTTAAATTGCTGCTTCCTAAACTCCTAAAAAGGAGATGGAATACTATTTTCTCACTAACAATCCTAAAGTGTTAGCATACAAGAATTTGTTAGTTCTAGTTCTATCTACATTTTTAAGTAATAGATAGTTGTATGTCTAATCTTATGAAATACGTAAAAATAGTTCAAAATAGATAAATCCATGCTCTAGATTTTCTTAAGTTAATTTAAACTTTACTTAATTTGATGTTGTTCATATGTGTTGGCATTTGTATGGTAAAGTTTGTGTTAATCTAAAAATGTATGTATGGATCAATCTAAACTAATTATTTGCAGTTTGGATTACTACAAACTAGTCTGGATGAATTCAAACTAGAGCAGATTCATTTACACTACCCCATGGGTAGTTACTGATTTGTCTATTACAATACACATGCAGGATTAATACGTACTAGTAAGGTTTAATCCTTACTGCAGCTTGTCAGTTTGTTGAAATATTTATTTCAAATTGTATGCTGTATTTAATATTTTATGCTATCAATTGTAAAAGATATGCAATGCAATGCTTACTTCAGTAACCATCAATACAACATTGATACATGAATTTAAAATATTATGGATGAATGGATGCATGACGAGCGATTTGAAAATTTTTCATGCCTAAAGATTGTTCAAATGTTGTAATATATACATCAGGTTTCTTTTTGTCAATAAACATTTTAATACCTAAAAAGCATAAAACTTTTAGTCAATATTTATTAAAAACTAAACTGAAAGGCAAAGGGTGTGGGGTGTTGTCTTAAATACTTAAGCTAGATTTTGTAGTGGGGCCATCATTAGTTCATTAGGGAGCTTGTCTCAATGTCTCATTTATGGAAATGCTGTGGTTGTGGTAGCATGTCCGTGGTAATGCTGTGTTTGCCTGTCCGTCTGGTTTCTGTAGATCTAAAAAACCGGTTTAAGATATCGACTTCAAATTTTTAGGATATCCTATTGAAGTTACTCCGGTGATCCATTGAAATATGGGGCCAATCTGCCCCACCGCCTCGAAGTTATGAAAAGATTTTAATTGGAACATATGGCAAATTATCTGCAGGTATCTTTGGAAACTTATGACTTCAGGAATCCTACCATTTCTTCACCTTTTCCGAATGTTTTTAGCTAACAATGTAATTGTGCTAATAAAGCTTAAGTAAAACTCAATCTAAGAGAGATTGTAACATATACAGAGCTTCTCCGAGTAGAATTACTATGTAATTACTTGTGATAAATCCAGGTTCGATAATTACTTAAATTAAGTTTCTGAAGCGAGTCAAAATTGAGGAAAAAATTTCAAATATTTATGAATGCTAGCCCCAAAGTTTTAAGTTTTCTGCCATTTTCATCTAGTTTTTAATTTGTTTATACGTACAAAACGTACATTGTAGGGCAATGTAAAGTTAGTTAATTTCTGTTGCGAATCGAATATTTTAAATGATAAAAGGGTAAATTACATTTTATCTAGTCAACTTGAAATATATTCGAGTGGAGACAATTTTTCTAAAATAATTGTACCTGAGCGAGAATCGAGAATGAAGGATTCCAGAAAAAGAATTCGAATTCAAGGCATAAAATAAAATAAATGATATTAAAATGTACACGGTAATAGCGTAAAAATCTACTATTGGTGTTTATTTAATTGGTATCGCATATATTTTGCATAACACCTTACGACAAAAATTGGAGATTTAATTACATAAAATGTCTAAGGCTAAAACTTATACACAAAAAACTGTTCCGGTGGGACATCTATATAGAAAAATAATTTTTGGATAGTCATTGACGGTGTGTAGTTGTTTAGAGGTATTAACAATTAACACTACCTAACGTCACTATAAGTTATAAAGACTGATTCACTTTCTATATATAATATTATGGTTGTTAATTGAATAAAAGACTATCTTCTAAGTAGTCGCGTAGTCATCAAGATGAGGTAGCCAGAAAGCCTAAAAACGATAAATTAGTTTATTATGCATTGATTGATAGAATAGAGACATTAACATTTCAATTGGTAATATATTTAGTTTATCATATGTGTGTATTAAGTACCATATTTGTGCATGCAGTGGCCATCATCATGTATTTAGGATTAAATTGAACACATTGCACTGGTCCAGGGTGGTCAGCATTTAATACACATACCTAGAAAAATTAAACAAATTCGCAATTAATAACACACTGCACTAGTTTTGTTCAGTAGGTAATTATTGTGCTTTTCCTAAATTACTATAATTTGAACAGTTATCAAAATTATGCTTTGAACATGGTGTGCTGACTAGTTAGAGTTGAAATTACACTGACCAAGGCCAACAAATATTAATGTTTAATTAAAATTGTTCATACTTTGTAACCACTTTCGACATTCCATACGTGAATTAGTCCATCCGACGAGCCAGAAAATACAAACTGTGAGTCTGGACTAAATGAAGCCTCCAGATGAAGATTTTTATTATTTAGGTGTCCCTAAATGCGACAAATATAAAATGTTCAGCATAAAATTCATTATAATCAACGTAAGTCCAAAGTATGTAAAATGTAGAATTGTGATGCATAATTTTTATTGAATTCACTACTTACCGCAAAGGTTTGAGTAGGAGTGCCATTAAAAGCGTCAACTATTCGTATCATAGACCCATAACTACAAATCATTATAGATTTTCCATCAGGGCTAAACTTTAGGGAAGCCCACTCGTTGTCCTTTTCATACGGAAGTCTGAAGGTAGTAAACGGACCCTATACGGATAGATAAAGTCATTAGATTTACTCTAGTCTTTTGTAATTACGATATTGTAAATTGATTATTTTCCAAACCTTGTCAAAAGACCGAAGGTCATATAACTTAACGCTTTCGTTATTCACCCCCGCTGCAAATATAAGCCCCTCTGGATCGAACGCTGCAACTGGCTTGCCATTGAGATGCATTAATCCCTGGCAATTTGGAGATCGCAAATCCCAAAGACGAAGCGTTTTATCCAACGACGCTGACAAAAATGTATCATCCGTGGGAGACATACAAAGTGTTGTTACTCTTAAGAAATAAAATATAGTTTTGTAAAAAAGCCAATACTTCAATTCAATAGTATGTATAATCAAATTCGTAAGCTATTATTCTTACTTTTTTAAATGCCCTGGAAAGTACCTCAGGTACTTATTATCATGAAGTGATAAATATCTAATTGTATCTGTCAAAACACAACACAAAATATGTAACAACTATTTCAATCAACATTTATAATTTTTTATCTCAATCTCAAACTAAACAATGTATTAAGGAATATTTTAAATGATCTGCTTACCGTCAATTTTTGTAGAACTGTGTATTGCAGTGTTTTTAGCATGTGTGAAATGAATTAAATCGACTCCGTATTTTTTACTATTTAGTGTTCTTTTTTGTCTACAATAAAAATAAACAAATATCAGACTTTAGAAATTATTGAACCTAGAAAATTGGCAATGGGAAACATAATTACATTTACATATTAACTTACGTTCCCTTCTCGCAATCGTAAATGACAATCTGATCATCTTCAGCTGAGGAAATTAACATATCGCCAGATGGTGAGAAGTCCATATTATTTATCCGGTCTGTATTTTCTCTAAATACTTTAGCTACTTTGAAAGTCCGGACAACTTGATCAACTAATTTGAGTCCCCGATCTTGAGTCTCTAAATGCTCCATTGTGATAACTTTTAATTTTCAATACTGCTTCCAAATTTCAAAAAGTGCAAGGCCCGGTTAGGATTCTGGTTAATATCCTGTAATAAAAATTAATGTCAATGTCAATACACGACTCACCAATTTAAGTCTGTTTTCCTGATTTACTTAATACAAACCGATATATAAAGTTGTATACTTTTAAAGAAAATTAACTTGGTACATAATTAATAATATATTCATTAAAAATGGTATATTTTTTTACTTTATAGATTTAGAATTGATAGTTTGGATAGGTACTACCTAAGCTATTATACTTGTACGCATACCTAATTAAAATTTCAATTTTGTGTCAGTTGTCAGTTGTCAGTGGTCAGTGGTCAGTGACGAACCGGACTGACGGTACTGTCAATGTCAACTTTCCGCTACGGTTTTCCGTTGGTCACTCTTTTCTATATAGGATTTTTGTTCCGGAAAAGCTGTCTGTAAGCTTTTAGCTCAGTCCAAATTCCAAATCCAAGTTTGAATTCAAAAGTATTACGTTCTCTTAACCGACCCGGTTGTTACATAACATTACATTGCTGTCACCCATATTTTGTATTTCATTACACTGAATTAGTTTTGTTTAGTGTTGAGGTTGAGGTTAATGACTGGATTTCTTTCAGCAAAAATGACATTAGCTGTAGATCGAGGAAAAATTATTTGATTTACTTGTAAACAGTAATAAGTAGTGTTTGGAAATTGAAGGAATGACAAACCCTAGTTAAATAGTTATCCGCCTGAAATTAAAATGTTTGCCTCTCTTTCCTAAAACAGTGTGTACTGTTTTGTATGTATTGTATCGCAAGCAATCAATCAAATCAAGTCAACCTGAGTTGGCTGTTCGAATTTAAATTCAAATTGCCTAAAGAGCAAACAGAAAACTATTACTTACACATCGCTCTATTATAACATAACATCCAGCACAGCTTTCATTTGAATATGAGCGAAAGAAGAACGAACTCTCCTTTAGAGCTTGCATTTATGCTTATAGCATAGCACTTCCTCTCCGTACGTATAGGTATAAAATTTACTTACACCATTGTAAACTATAAATGTCTATGCCATAATATGATGATGAAACAGTCAGCTAGGAGAATAACACCAAAAATGGTATTAATGCAAGTGCTGGTGCTGTCGAGATTATTTTTGGAACTGCAGTTTGTAAAAATTATTTCCTGCCTACAAAAAATTCATTACTATCTAATAATGCTTTCAAAATTTCCGATTAATTGTTAATTAAGACAAGACGGTATGCATTTTAAGATAATTAAATTGACAATCACCAACAATATTACTACAATGCATTCGGTAGAGTAACTCGGAATACATGTATAGGATTTCTCTTCATATCCTTTCCAAATGTATGGTTAAAATTGATCGTTCACCTTTAATATTATCATTCCAAATTATGTATTTTTTAGCAATTGAAAACTTAAATGTGGTTTCGTACTGAATTTGAAACTTTAGGAGCCACATTTGGTACCTATATAGCAAAAATAGTTCCTAAAGTATCAAATTTGGTACTTAGATATGCCAAAAATAGTACCTGAGGTACCATTTTTGATTCTATTCATCTAACTGACGGTCTATGAAGACTTACTTTGGTGGGGGAACATCCTAGGCTATACGGATGTACAATGTACATAATAAGCTATAATAGTACTACTAATACTACACAACAGAACGAAGAACGCGAACGTTTAACGGCGGACTGCTATAATACATTTATATGTATTTCCTTCACCACAAGAACTAAACACAGCACAGAATACACAACACACATAATACACGTTGCATTTTGCATTGCAGCGTAATATAATGTGTTGTGTAGTAATCGTGTTGGATTTTTGTTGGATGGCTTTATTTTATCCCGTTTATAGAGCTGCTGATGCTGATCTCTACCAATATGCTCCAATTCCAATGTTGCCGTTTCCAAAATTCCAAATGAACTCGACTCATACTCATAAGGCATAAGGGTTGTATATGAACACATAATGAAGAAAATTAAACGGAAAATATTATGCAATCTGCAATGGATACGATACGATTGGTAAAAGTATGCTAAGAATATCTGTATTAGCAAAAGAGGATATGAGTAGGCATTTTTAATCGCTTAGCTAAAACCATTCTCACATTTCAGAGCAGCTTATTTTACATGCATGCATTGCAATTTTTATAGAGCACCATAGACAATGACAAATTCTGGGCTAGGGCAGCGTTAGTGCTACGTATGCACTTTAAAAATGATAATGTTTAATGTCTGAGGCTAAGTTTTTGTCTTGTTTGTCTCATCTTTATTTTTGTATCCTTCTCTAATAATATTTCATTCCCAATCGCAGTGGGTGGGGTGAATTTTTTAGGAGGATAATCATACAGAATGAACTAATTTTGACAAGTTCGATACTTTTTACCGGTTATCTTTATATTGTCGTGGTCTTATCTTAAGTACCATTTTTATTTACAGCAATTTTATTTGACTGGCCAACAACTATAGTTATCAGATCTCATTGTATAATGTTGCGAGACTGAATACAAATACTGTTGTAGAGATTTCATTTTACTTACGATGGCTAAAAATTGTTACGACGGCTATTAGCTTGACCCGGAGCTCCTATGACTTTTTGAAGCCTTTCTACTTATTACTTAATTACCTATCCAGTGCCAGTCTACATAGTATAAGTTTTAAAGAGGGTGATACGCATTTGCATTGTTGGCTTGGCAGTGTAGATGCAAGCAGGGATAATAAAGATGTACACTTTGACACTGCACTGCGAGACCTACACTACGTTTGCAAAATGTGCGTACATAATACATCCATACATAAATAGGCAGGTATAGTAGGTTTATTTAGGTACACTTACACAATAATATAACACATTACATGGTCCATCCATAATAAAATTTGGCATTTAACCACCGAAGCATGTACAATAAGTAGGTTTGCTACCTGACGGACCTGACCATGGAGGATGGTCATGTTAGCATACTAATATTTGCCATGCCAATAGAGTCTAAATAAGATGGTTAACAATGAAAAGTCAGCGTAGTACATGTTATTTATATTGCAAAAATATAATACCGGGATGGTATTTTACGTATTTTATTTTAACTGAAAGGTATTTTAAAATATTAAGCTTGGTATTTTACCCTTCTAACTACAAAATTGCAGGCAGCAGTATTATATACTTATACAGTGCATCTCCGTGGGGAGACAATGCAAAACTCATTTCAAACAGGGAATTTTTTATATCCATTCACTTGTAAATGGTCTAGATACCAAAATACCCATAAAGTGTCACTATCGAAAGAAGAGTGAATGACATTGTTCCCCAATTATGCGTACCTATTTAAAAAACCCTAAAACGCTCTCGAATTTAGTACTGTTTACAAATGGTATGTGGCAATAATGGACAATTAATTGGCAACACCTTTGCAAAAATATTAAGACTTGTTGCTATTTAGGTAACTACATAGTTCCCCTATAAGGGTCCCGCAGTAAAAATTAGTGCAAACTGCCTGTTCCCTAAAATAGCGATAATTCGTGCATTTCCTTATCCATTTTCGTGTTTGGTTTATAGGCTTTTTTACATGTGAATAGCATAAACACTTAAAAGAATTTATTTAGTTTACAGAACTGTTTCATATGTATGTAAGAATTGCATATCTTGGAATTTATTAGTACCTGAATCCATAGTCAGAACGAACTGCATTAAAATAGGCTAACCCAAAGTTTGGTAAGCCTCACATTTAATTAGATGTAATTGCTAATTCAACAAGCCTTGTTTAATTCAGTTTGTAGATAAATGATTGAGGTGTGTGCTTATCTACTGATTAAGAAACCCAGATTCCCTTATGGTTTGTCTCACGGTGCCAAATTACTACAAATGCCTGCGGTTGCGGTTGTTCTGCGTGTGACCTATTGTTCCTCAGTTAATTACATTACAATTCACCTACTTGTTGTAATATAAACAGTACAAATAGAAAACAATTGTTCCTATTTATCTTGGGAACTCCTTACTTTCACTCCTCTAGGTATTTCTTGGCTTTCTCAATTTCTCCTACGCAGATAAACTTTGCATGTCTACTAATTTCTTACTTTCATTCCCTCAAAATAAAAGCGACTAACTGCCTTAAAGCGGAGCGGTTGAGGAAAGTTTACAGACAGAAATGTGAGAACGCTATTTTGCATGGAAATTACATTAAAGAAAACTAGCAGTAGGCAGTAGGCACTTACTACAAGAAATCTGTATTTAGTAGGTTATAGCTTTACCATATTATGTTATTGCTATTCATTAAATGATACATCTATATGAACAAAAAATAAAATTTTTATTTCAAGGAGGAAAGTTCGGAGGGGAGAATGATTGAATAGAATTGTGTTAAAGGCTAACATATTAAACTATTACTTTAACGTTAAATTATTACTCTTCCTTTTCTCGTTTATCTTCAATTCTCACATTGATCGCTTCATGAAATTGCACAGAGCAACGATTAATGCGATGTTTTCCAAATTTTGCATACATTATATTATTTTATTAAATTTTCGTATTTTAGAGCACTTTAACAATAATTTATCTCAAACTGTATACCTAATACAAACGATCTTCATTTTTGATTTGGAATATTGTACATTGTGTTTTATACTTCATAAAAATGCCCTGACTTATTTATTTTAGAAATCTGGTAGACTTTATCTGTACTTGATGTCTTCACTGTTGTGTAAATAGGTAGCATGATTTTTAAATTATTCTATTCAGGAAATAACGTTTGTAAAATATAAAAGTTCGATGAAAATGAAAATTGTCATATAAGGAAAAGACAATTCAGTTGGCCTTCATGAAAGTACAGTGCCCACTGCCCTAACTTGCAGGACAGTTATATTTATAGTATTTACTATATTCTCTTTGACGCCCATAAAGAGAAAAAGTGGTCTGGTGCATATAAGTAGTATTACTACGCACTAGAATTATTTGTAAGAAAATGGGATTTGTGAAAGTTAGTAGTTGTGTGCATATAGTGCGGTTTGGAAAAGTGCCCTTAAGTTTCCGTTGTCAGAGTTCAGATGTATTTTTCTTTGTAAGTCAATTATCTTAAGGTCGTTTTGATGCTTGCTGTCCCACTCAATTCGATAATTTTCTCTGCCATGAGTTACGAGGACGAGAGTTAAACTTTGTCCACCAGAATTCTATTTCCAAGGGTGTGTATAAAAGGTGAACTATAGTATGCTTGCTACTCCTGGGAATTTGGCATTTCGTCTCATCGAAAACTTGAAAATAACATGGAGAAGCTGCTAGGTCAACTTGTTAGGGTATCTGGCCAGAAGAGATTCAAGCATATACACCTCTGACTTTTCCTTTCAATCTCAATTACGAATTCCGGTTGATCTTCTTGCAATACACAATTTGTTATGCGTCGTAGGCACAAAGCCCCCATAGGCACATGCGAAATTTCTTTTCTATTTTCAGAAAAACTAGGCAAGTTACCGATGTGTAATTATAACTGATGCACTGGAGGATTTTTGGCTCTTTTCAATTAAGTGGGATACGTTAGGCTTATGTACCAAAATACTCATACCTTTGTATTGTGACAGCCAATTCTGATCAAAGTGCTTTGAAATAAAATTAGACGAATTTATTGAATAATTAAGCCATACATCTTTGTAAAAATTAACATTTCTGCAAAAATTTAAAGAAATTACATGTGATTTTTTGCGCCTAGGATCAGGGGGCTCCGTACCTAGGACGAATTATATATTATGTAGTGCAGTGGTAGTGCCTATATAGTGACTCCCTTTACTGACTGACCTACCATGTCTCCCAAAATCGTAACCTGTTAGCAATGGCGATGAACAACTGTAGAAATCCCGAAACTTCAGTTTTTATCATCTGTTTTACGACTTTATAAAATTATTCGTTTACTTTGAGTAGTTATTCCATTCTTTCAATAAAATCTGCAAGAAAATCACCAGCAGTACACTTTATTAGGTCTCAACCAGTCTCACGTCGCTTCTTCATTGACATAATATGTAATAACTGTTTTACATAGCATGTTTTACATATATATCCAGTGTATAGTCTCCAGAATATTTATGTGATAAGTATTTACATACCTAATAACAACAACACAAGTTGGTACGAATCCAATATAAAGAAATTGTTACATGACGTTTTTTGAGAATTTTCATTGTATAATCATTGCAAATTGATGTTTTCCATGTATGATTACAATGTGTTATGTATTATTAAAATTTCCTTATCGTTATAGTTATTTAATTTCGCAATACTTTTCAGCAAGGATACCACAAACAACGGTGTTTCGCTAAATCTGTGCCAATAATATTTAACAAGGTTTTTCGAAAAGCATGCTAGTAATGTATGTTTAAATGTAGACTTGCCTTACTACGAGTATATAGTATTGTAGTATAGCTATTGTTCAGTAGTTTTATTGTTTTTAAGAAAGCTAAAAATAGATTGACAGAACAAATTACACCCTATACTATTGCATACTTAAATTGTAGGCAATGCATTGGCTCATAAGTATTACTTACCGTTAGAACTATTTGTAAGTTGATAAGTTGATAAATATTGCGTACGAGAAATTTTTAGGCCCCGTTACTGAACTTTTACCTTTATTTTTACAAGAGTCTATTTCCATGCATTTTCCAAAGCCTTTGAGCTGTGCTAATGTTACTCTCGTGAAATATATTCATGTTATATAAAGTATATTAGTATTTTATACATTTTATAGTAGGTAAGGGTTAAACTGTCCATAGTCTAAATACCCATTACACAGTTTTTCATATTGAACTGAGGCAGTGTTCTGTTTCTTGCTAATCGTAAGTTAATTAAATATTTCTGTTTGTGATTCCCTCTCTGTAGCCAGAAATGTATATTCTTCGCATTTCCTTTGCTCTTCTTTTGATTTAGGAGTATACAAATGAGCACTTGCATGTAAACTACCGAGGTAATGAATTTAGGTCTTCCTTTCGCTTAAGAAGTCTTCCTTACTTTGCTTTACCTCCAGTTCATCTGTGTATTTCAAAATAAAAACGGTTCTTGTGAACTTATAATATTATATAAGTATTTAGAAAGTTACCTGCTCAGACTTTAAAACATTCTTATAGTACATAGTTGAAAAGGCTATGTAAAATAAAATAAAAAGAGCACTGTACACCTATACGGAGCAGAGAATCTGTCCATGTGACGAAATTGTGTAATTCAAGCATTCTGTGTAGTTGAATATTGAATTTCCTTATCAACTCTGCAATATTATATTCTCATCTACTTCGTAATAAAATGTGAAGCATCGTTTATAAGTATTTATAGCATAAAAGAGGTATCTACGTTCTGCTTAATCTTGGATGACAGCAATGCACCATTTACAGCATACAATACATGCATTTAGATAAGGTTCTTTCGCCTTTCCATATTTGTCTCATCTCTGTAGCCCTTTCTCCATTTTAGTTTTACATGATGTCTATATCCGTATTGTATTATGTTCATGAGAATAGCCACAAGGCTTTCCTTCTCTATCAATGAGCAAAATGTTTTTTGGGTTTTTTTAACGCTCCATTTTCATTTTTGTTTTACTTACATTGAAACTTGCAATCTAATATCATATTTACATATCAGTTAGTACCTATAAAAATTTAGTCGTTATTTCTAGAAGTGCGTCGTCCTGTACTATTGATATGTACGCTTAGGCCATTCGTTCTTCTATTTCGTATCACTTACATAATATATTATGCATTAGGCAGTTTACCTACATCACATCCTGTCGGTATCACTTTCTTCAAATTGCACATGTAGTACATATTATTTCTCATTCTCATGTTCTATCTTGCCGGTATTGCAGTTCTATGGTACAATGATTTGCACACTGTTATTTCCAAACGTTCGTCGTCATGTAAATGGTAGACGCAATACTTTTAGTAGCTAGAATTGTCTCCATGAATGTAAGCATTTATTTACCTGGTACTATTTTAGAAAATGTTTATTCCTTCACGCAGCTGTGTATTGATATCCCTTGAAAGCAATTCAGAATACATTACATTGCATTGACAGAACTCTATACTATCATATCTATGCTTCGTGAGTGTGCATACTTGCAATGCACAACCTTAAATTCTTTTTCAGGTATTATTGGCCTATTGCTGTTTCTCAGCCCACGCAAAGGCAATTTTTCGTGAATTATGCATTTCGCAAAGGTAAGTTAAGGTCTGTACAAAAATCCTTCCGTATAGGTGAACACCGTATGCATATTATCCATTAACATGCACATAAAATAACTTAAAAAGCCAATAAAATATTTAAAAATTAGACAACAGATCAATGAAATAATTGCAAAATGTTCCTTAATTTTGTTTACTTTGTGAGTGGTCCTTAATATCCTTTCGTGTTTAGCATTAAATATTATGATATAAAGTGGGCATTGATTAAAATAGGTGAAAGTATTCTCAATTGTTGCTAAATATGTGGAAATTTTACTATCAGTATATCACTCAAACTAAAACTTAGTAAAAATATATTCTTTACAGTGATCGTTTTCCATTTATTAGACCTATACGAATCTGTCTACACGTTCGATTCAGATTCATTATACAGGTAGTTAAGATCGGTAAATATCTGTACTTTTCATGGACACTTTTCCTTTCACCATGTCAATAAGTATATGTGCATCACAGATCACAGCCACTTTAAATCTCAACTGTCTCCCATTGCCCATTGACATTGTGGATATATTTACAGATTAGATGAAAGCCGTGAAAGTGAGCATTAGAAACCAGCTTCACTGACTCATCTAATCAAATGTATATCTTACACTGTACGAAGGAATATAGAAGGCACTAGCAATACAGGGTGACTTTCTTAAAACTTAACATAATATGTGTTATTATTAACATTATTAACATGCTCTTTCGCTTTACCGTCTAGAAAGTTAATTAAGTAATAGTCCTTAGGTCGTAAGTATCTATTCAATATGACGTTCTTCTATGCTGCTACACAACTTTAGCCTTCCATCACTGACACCTATTATTTCAAACAAGAGATGTACCTCATTTGCAAACGTAAGGGAAAATTTCACATTTAGTTGTGCAAAGGGAAAGTGCGTTTAAATGGTACACGTTTTGAGAAAATCGCACTGTGCATAGATTTAAGTGCATAAAAAATGCAGATTAATAGTTAGTCTTATAAAACATTCTAACGTTTAATTTTTTAGCAAAGAAGGCTGATTCCGTTTCCCACAAGAGTATGTGTTCTAAACGTATAAGCAAGGTGTGGTTATTTTTATACTACAGATATTGAGATTACTAAAGCATTATAATATGTTAGTATTATATTAGTATTTATAGGATTGTATAACGAGAGTTGTAAAGTACGGCGAACAATGGTATTAATTGCAGTCTGTGTTGTGTTAAGGACGGAAAGGGTGAAATGGTTTCCTTCATTTTCCAGTAAGGGAGGTAGGTAATGTAAATCTATGTAAACCGATAGAAAAGCAAACAGTAGAAGAGAAAGTCGTGTGGGTTGGCTTTGGATTTACTCTCTTTCCTTCCGTCCATATGCTCTGATTTGGGACCTGATCTCTCTCCCATAATGCTTTAGCCTGTATAAACTATATATCAGTGCTAGTAGCATAACAGATTCATGCTTTACACTATCAAGATCCTTGGGTTGTTACGTGACATATAAATTAGATCACTTTCCATCTGGTCAGGAGTAGAGATAGCGGGCGGATGTTGGATGGATGAAGGACCTGATGAACATCGTCACCGCTCACGGCGATCACGTCATCATCAGTTCTCAAATTCTTCGTGGAGTTGACCACGCGTCATGTCAGGTCCCCGTCGTCTCCTTAATACAATATACTATGTCAACTTTTGTTTTAGTAGACACACCTTAAGTATATTGTGTTATTTATAGTACTGTATATGTCATCCTTTTATATTTGACTCACGAATATCAGAAAGATAAACAAAACGAACATCTTGGCCCAAAAATTTCATAGAGGAAGGATTTGTGGCGATACATATTTATAATGTTAGTTTATAATCTGGGATCTCGAAATCTCCACAGGGCAATCCGCCGATGAAAGATTATCGCATCTCGCGATTATGTTTATAAAGTTGACCAAGAACTGAACTTATTCAATGGAATTCATCGCAATGAAAATATTATTGTAAACTTGTGTGTAAATCTCAATGTCACCGGATCACTGGTCTACTAGTAGCAACGAGATACGGTAACTATCTAACCATTGCAATGGAAAATCACAGGGAACTCCCAATATTAAAATTAAACAAGTAAATATTCATAAAAAGCCAATTGGGAAACATGAGAACTTGAAAAATTAATCTTATAGCGAATCCAAATCTACAGAGAAAAATTAGACCTTCTAAGCAATATTTGGTCATCCCTGTATGCATAAAATATGCTACAACCTAAATATTTAAAAACGCTTTTAAGGAGAAGCATATAAATTCCTTAAAGTCTGCACACTATATTATCAGGCATGTGAAATATTAATGTTTTTCTGTACTTATGAAGGCTTAATACATACAATGCCGTACACATGCATAGTTATAAAATAGGAAAATTCTCATGAAGTAAAAATTGCAACGAAAGTTAAGCGAAATGTATTAAACGTGTAACGAGTACCTCTAAAGGGGTCTGTCTGGTAATATGTAGGTTGAAACTCTGCACTAGCTGAAGAGCAAAGGAAGGGCAGAATTTTTCATACGAAGGGAGCTTTCACGTCACAACAGAATTACATTATTATTGAAGGGAAGAAGTAGGGAAATGAGTGTGGCGTCGTTTGGTTTGGTTTGTGTCGTGTTGTATTGTATTGTGAGTGTAATAGTAAAAGGCTTGGGAAGTGGAGGGCGATTTGGACGAAGCAGGAGTTTTGCCTGTCTTTTGGTTTAGGGGAAGAGAAAGTGTAGAGAAAAAGCTTTTAAAAGGAAGAGGGATCCAGATGGAGACATTCCAGTCCAATTCCAGTTTCTGTTGAATGCACGAAGAAAGCTTGGAAGCCAGGAGGAGCCGGGGAAAGCTGTAGTACTGTTACTGTTAGGAAAGCTAAAGAGAAAGCAAACCACCACCACACAGCACACAAGGCAAAGGGTCTAATACTTAGGGATCTAATACTAATAGACAAAGGAGAGGACGTAGTAGCCAAAACCAATTTTCCTAGTAACTTAGCAAGTTTTGAGAATTAGTAGCCAGTCAGTCAGTCTGTAGCCAAAGAGGAGTGAAAGTTAGCCAATCAACTGAATTACTCAATTCAAGTGAGAAAGGGAATCAAAGCCAAAGACGAAAAATCTCAGAATTCTCCTGATTCATTCATCTGCCAGGCCAAAAGGAAGCAAATAGTCAGCGTCAGCAGAGGAGGACGAAAAATCTCCCTGGCTTACACCTTTCACTTGCTCTACTTATAGGGGACAGGTACATAGTACATTACATACACAGAAAACTACAACAGACTTGTCACACTCAGCAGATCAGACACACTCAATATCTTTTCTCTTACTGTGTCAATTTTCCCAGAGTTTTCGTCTTGGTGGTTTGGTTTTGGTTTGTGAAACTGAATCCTATTCCCTTACACCAACCAACCCAGAAATAACCACAACACAATAATAAGTATCAGTAGAACTAAAATCCAGGTATACGAATATCCTTAATAGACCTATTATTGGTAAATACGTTTTCTTAGCTATACTTTAGTTAAACACAGCTCATAGCCAAAGCTAGCTCGACTTCCAGTTCCAATCCAACTTCCACCTTCCAACCCAGGTTCCAGTCACTCTCACTTTTCTATTAGGACGAAGAGTACACTAGAGAGTATTCTCATTCTCATTCTCACAAACACGACATTACTTCCTTCCAGGAGCATTGCATTGCCTTTCAGGTGTTCCCGACCAGACAATTCACTCCACTTCTCCAAAAATACAATTTCAAAAATAACACGACTTTCTCTTCCCATCAAACACACTTTCACTTTATTATTTTCTCCGATTCACTCCAGTTCATCTTAACTTATATTGATATAACACAATAACCCAATCGTCAATCACTCCCAATTCACAATTACACACATATGTACTCAGCTCATCTCACCCTCATCGAAGCATCACTCCACTCGAATCAATCAGAGGCAACTTAAACACTATTATTATCAATATCAATTAATTACACATACTCCCACGCTTTTACGCTTCAAATCCAGTCAAATTCCTTCCAAGGGGCAAAGTGATACCTTCTAACTGCAGCTAAATAGGTAAGTAACCTTAACCTTTACTCTTTTCATAAGAATTTTTTTCTGCTGTCTTTGCGAATTGGAAACCTAAATTAAGAAATTGACTTTCATGTGAAAAAAAGATCTTTTCTAATTAAAGGCTTATTGTGTAGTATTCATATATATGTACGAGAAAGAATTTAGTGTTCAAGAAAACCAAACCTGTCGATTACCTGCATAATATTTAAATTACTTATTCGCATATCACGTTTTTACAACTGTCAACGCTTAGTAAAAGCAAACCTTACTCTAAAATAACGGACTACAAACAGTTATTTACAATTCGAGGTAAAGAAAGAGAAAAGAGCAATATTTCTATTGCTTAGCAGCTTCTATTTCTCAGGGCTGCATTTATTTGCATACTGATCCGTCATCCTAAAACCGAAGCCGCAAATTAATTATCGGATCACGTCATTTAGCATTTTTAAGGTATATTGGGTGTCTTTTATTAAAAAAATAGTTTTTTGAATATTTAGGAAAATATAAGTTTGCAATTTAGAAAAGTGTATTACATAACACACAATTTGCACTGGGGATTATTGTGTGTCAATTTGGTTATTTGTATATTTGATGGACAAGAATAAGAATGATCTCCAAGAAATTGCGAAGGCTTATTTAAAATTGATGAGTTACTTTGAGTCGTGTTCAGGTTAAGAGCATTAAATTGTCTTTTATGGAATGCAACTGGAAGCACAAATTCGATTTCTTGTCTTACGTAAATACATATAGGGAAATTCTACTCACAAATGCACAACAGTTTGACTTGACGAAGACGAAAAATGTCTAGCTGACCCTCTGGCTTCTGCTTCTGTTATATTTATTCCAGTTGAAATAAGTATAGACAGTTTGTGGATGATGATATCTCTATTTTCTAGCTCTGGGCTCTGGACTAGTCAAATGTATTTGTACTAGCATTACTAGCTTTGTGTAAAGTACAATGGTAAAGTTAGAAACCACATATGCGACAAGCTTAGGAAATCGAATTTCAAAGAAAAGTCTTCTTTTGCAGACTATTTTATTCGATTAGGGTGACGGATGGACGGTGACGCTGCGACAAGTGTCATCTGCCTTCCTTTCGTGTGGGCACACAATAAATGTTTCCAATGTATTACCATTTCCAAGGTTTTACAAAACGAATTTAAGATTTCAACTTTACAACCCACTGAAACATCTTACGTCATACTTACATAACATCACTTTATTTCCTCTGTACTTTACTTGCTTTCTCTTTGGATTCACATATCACTGTTACTGTTAAGAGAATTCCATATTGAAGATTTAGCTTTTATTCATCTTAATTCAATTGTCAACTTTTTCGACCACATAATAATAATATGTTAGATGCAGTATTTACATAACTCCTAGGTTCGTAACTAAAATCACATTAAACCTATTTAGTTAGTACCTTAGGTAGTCCAGTTGATTTAGTTCCAATATGGCAAATAGTATATTTAGGTACTGAAAGTGCTCTGCAGGACAAAGTGGTAGTTAATTTGATTTTATAAGCAGTAATACTATTGTACCAATTTTGGAAGAATCAAGACAAATTCGAATGAGAGAATGAAACTGTCCCATCTGCTAGCTAAACACGGAGATTAACGACATGTTAATTGCTACTAGGACAAATCGAGGGCATCTGCTAACAATTATACTGAATTTTATTATAATATGCATTATACCAACACATACTTTGATAGTATACAATAGATAAGTGTAAATGTAAGTGCAAAATCCACATTAGTTCAACAACTTCAGATTTTTCACATTTCAGAAAAAAATTTAACTTTAAAAGCTGTATTTTAGCCATTTGACCCCATTTACCAGATGTCCCTCTATTCCCCTACCATATATTATGAAGAAATTACTATTCTGTTTATTGTTTTATACATATCCAGCTTGATTTTAGTGAAAAGTTAGGACATCCAATTACATGAATTGTATTCTCGTTGTTATCATTGTTTTAGTTTCCATTCTGGAAAGTCATGCTTTGTGTTATAAACAGGATTGAAAAATTATCATTATAAAAGCGTGTTTGGATTAGATGTGCAGATACATATCTATTGAAAAATGTCACACTACACCCCCTGAAGATACATAGTATTTTTGTATCGCAATCGCAATAGCGACAGTGTAGCATGTATACGTTGCAAATGGTAAAACTGGTATTCTGGATGAATTTATCATGAATGTCCATAAGTACAGTTATAAATTAAACTATTCTACAGTTCAACTAGTCAGTTGACTAGTTGGACACCTATAGCAATAATTTAGTAATCATGCATCGCTTTATTGCTACAATTATATAATACCGTATTCACTCTAATAAGCGCCCATGGGCGCTTATTCAAATTGGAGGTTTTTGGAGGGGGCGCTTATTAGAG
>JAQFYC010000486.1:0-54906 GCA_034694165.1 Tomocerus mixtus
TATGTGCATTTAACCTGAGACTATGGCAAAACTAGCTATAGATTACCTTGCCTCTAAAATCACCTTACAGACGGATCCACCCTCTAGTTAACTGCATACATATCATGACATTCATAATATGGACCAATTAAACAAATATTCAAATCAACCGATTGTTTATGTTTTATCTTTTAGGATTATATTATAATAATACATTTATAACAGCTTTAAAGATTTTAGCACACGTTTGGCCTCTGCAATGGAATTCCAACATTCTCTGGAGACTTTCTCTTCGTTTAATAGACATGCATGGAGATATCAAGTTATAATATATATATATACATACCACAAGCAAATGTAAATAATAGTAAATATATAGTTTTCCATAATATCTATTCAATTAGGGGAAATTACGTTCAATAAGTTAGGGAGCAAAATATAATTAAATTCATGTGCAGTTTACTAGTTTAATGCTGTCATAATATTAATGAGGATAATCAAACAAAACGACTATAATTGGTTTTATGTTAAAATTTATTTATTTTCTCCAAAAATAGATTTTAGACCTATTCAAAACAATATTCAAAAGCCATAAGGATACTAATCGCCCATAAAAATACTTACTTTCCCATAACTCTTGGGAAAGTAGGAAAGTACCATAAGAAAAACTATGTTAAGGATTAAGATCAATAATTAGTTACTTAATCATTTAAAAACGATTATTTATTGATTATTTGTAACAAATTAATCCTTAACATAGTTTTTCTTATGGTACTTTCCTACTTTCCCAAGAGTTATGGGAAAGTAAGTGTTTTTATGGGCGATTAGTATTCTTATGGCTTTTGGATATTGTTTTGGTTTTGGTATAATGAATAAGTTATGGTAAACTGCGTTTTTTATAGTGCCATTAAATATATATTTGGGTGCAAACATTTTATTAGGACTTGGAATGCTTATATTTGAAAATGTTTCCAAATCTTTAGAAAACCCTCCCTACGTCACACTGCGACCACTATCGTCTGACACATAATATTTTGACCCATATGAATAGGAACATTTAATTCCCACTAAAGATAATGGCTGGTGGCAAGTCCTAATTATTTTAGTATTTAAATGCAACATCATATTTTGTTTAGCCTAACTCTAACCCATGAAAGAACTATTAGATTAGAAGACAATATAACTATTATATAATAAATAATATAATAAATAATGTAATAAATGAATACCAAAACATTACGTACCTTATTGTAGTTGATCGCACGAACAAAATTAAATGCAATTAGTTCACAGTTTTCACAGCCGCCGGTTTTCACACCTAACTAATCGTAATGATATTTCAATTCAAACTGTCATTTTGGTCTAATGCAGGAGACAATTCCTATTGCTGGATAAAAAATTAAATAATTGCAAAATGTAGACACGTTTAATGTTTTTAAAAGATTTATGCTTCGCTTAATGCTTAAATGCTTATTGTAGTGAATATAGTTAAGTATACATTTTGGATATAATATACTTGTGAACTGAATGTCAGGCCTAAGAGTAACAAATAAGGTTTCTTAAATTATTATTAATTGGCGATTGACGATACTTTTTATAATTCTCACAACTATTAACAATATTATTTGTTATATTTATATTGTAGTTACTACATTCATTCCCAAGAGTTTAGTTTATAAAGTCCCGCGTTTATCGCAGAAGGATTCTCTCGCTGATTTTAGTCTTTTGCTCATCCAACATTTTTCAACAAAGTAACATTCCCCTTGAGTTAAGATAATTAATAATAGTAATTACGTATTTTATAATTCATTAGCAAACGAGAAGAGTGCTAACAATAAGTAATTTTAGTAACTTTATTGCACATTTTGGGTATTCAACTATTAGTTCTATTTGAGTCCTGAGCGGGGGCGATAAATAATATAAATAGATATAATCGATAAATAAGTAAATAAATAATTATTATTTAATAATAATGAAAAACAAAAGATTCGCGTGTACTGAACTACTTTATAAAATACTTTTTGTGTCCGTCTGTTATTCTTAATCCATTAATGTTCCATATTTCTGAAGGAAAAATCAATGCCAACCCATATTATGACATTAAAGGGGAATCCTAATTCATATTACAAGTTAAATAAATAAACCATCATTAATATTTGTACATACGACGTCACACATAACAGAATAATAAATAAGCGTCCCTCGCTCGACGTAATAACAAGAAAATGATTAAAGTTAATTGAGGGAAGAGTTGACATGACGGCGTGGTTAATGCACAACGACAACATTTAATTGCTTCTTCCGAATATTAATCTTCATCATGTTTGCTGTAGGAATGCATAATTATAATTACTATCCGATATTCCACGAACCCTTGGACGACTTTCGTAGATAAGTAAATATTCGTTACAAATATATCCAAATTAAATACACAGAGATACAATTGCAGACAGACTCAGTCAGTACTGAAAAATGAGATCACACAGGAACACAAGGAAGCTTTAATTGCAAGTAGAAATAATTATATTTATTGGGAAGGATTAATTCGATAATTAGTGCTCATAAAATCATAAAATGTTTTCTATATTGCAAATCGGCACCTTAAATCATTTGCTAGGGTTAGAAACTGAACTCGCGGGTAAGTTGACATTGTGACGGACGATATCTTAGGAAATGTCTGGAAACAGGAAACATTTTTAAATTTTATTATTAATAACAAGAGGAGTATTTTAATGTATTCTACAACATTTATAATGATAATGAAGATTGAAGATAATGGAAATGCAAAGGAGATTATGCAAATGATTAGAGGGGAAGAGGCAATGAATATTTAATTGCTTTCCTGTCACCCCAACTCAGTCACACTTTCCAGACACAGAAAATTCCAGCAAATTCCAGCAAATTCCATGTGATTGATCTCCATATAATTTATACTAATATAAAGATGACTTGTTATGTTCTTACTTAGTAAAATAATAATTAGCAAAAATCAGAGATTATGGCTTGAATCTCCATTGAATCTGATTGAACGGAAACCGGATCTGAGATGGTATATAAAGCAGAAATATCTCCAGTATTCTCCAGACAAGAACTGAAACTGGAACAATAAGCAACTCTTTGTCATTTTGGGAGATTCAGTCATCTAAATCCTTCCAAAGTCTATTACATAATTCAGTTGGATCTAAATCTAAATCTTAATCTGTCCAACATCCCCATTTCATCGCCCTTCTAAATAAAAACAAAGTAAGTACAAAAAATAAAGCACAGCTGACACCAAAACGGGTACATAAGCCCAATGAAATTTATTTATTAAAATTGTTTGTATTATTTTTATGTGTTGATTCTTAAAATCGAAATTCAAAATAGTTAATCCGTTAAAAGTGTATTAACATTCCTAATTCTTAAAATATTTAGTTCAAACAATTGTGGTTACATTGTGGTTACAATGTTCCAATTAATTTGGGGTACTTTGAGACTTTACTTAATAAGTAAAACTTCAGTACTTTTAATAAAACTTTCTTGAAATATCTCAACGAGATGTTTCAAGAAAGAATTAATGGAATCTCACAAATTGGGGCATTTTGAGAAAATAGAAATGAAATTATTAGTGATCTTATTTGCATAGTCAACGAAGTATGAAGTTCATTGTCATAATTATTATTTAAATTTAAATAAATAAATATAATTGTAGGTGATCATCATCGACAATGGTGATTTCCAATATTTTTGGGAAATGTGTGTTTCTATTGGCCGTGAGTCTCGCGGCAGTTTCGTCGATTTCTCTTGACGGTGTGACATTGACGTCGAAACTGAACCACCTTGGCCAGCCAACTTTTGTATGGACACAAGGCAAGCGCAGTCGCACAGACACTTCTGTCCAGCTTTGTGGCTTCCGTCTCGTTGAAGCCGTTAGGAGTTTGTGTCGTGGAAACTTTGCAGGTGCTGGATACACACGTCGCTCAGACCCATCCGTTTCAGGTAATATTTATTTTATGTACGGGTACAATTGGTCAACCCTGTAATTAATTATAATATTTAATATTTAATATTTAATATACAAAATAGTTTATGCGGGGCTGGTTGAGGAGTCGGCTGGAAGTGTGGGGAGCAGCAGCGACGGTTTAGTTCTTTCTGACAGCATTGGGGCTGGCAGTGGGCCGGGGGAGACTTTTATGGACCTGGACAACTCCTACAGCGACTTGGAATACATGTGGCCCCAGAATACAAAGTCCCTGGCTCTGAAATTACTCGGGGAGAATAAGGGACATCAGAGATTCCGCAGAAGTATCATCGACGAATGTTGCAAGAAACCTTGTAATGTTGCTCAAATGATTAAATACTGCGCACGAAACTAAATGTTTCATTATTATAATTAAAATAATTATAATTAAAATAATTATGAAAACTGGTTTCAGTTCATAACATAATATAAAAAGAATTATTTGTAATAAGTAGCACACCCTTAGAAAACTATTCAAATTTAATGTTAACTTACAAAACCCTAAATATTATAATGTCTAATTAATAAAAATATTATTTACTGACAATTTACATTTCTTCAATTAAAGTTGGCAAAGCTATAATTATTTTTGATGCATACGTGGGGGGGGGGGAGAAATTCCCCTTGGGGATATTATAAAGGAAACTAAACTTTTTCTTTACATTCAGTGTGGTAGTTAGACACAAACTACTAATTGTGGGAATAAATAGTTTCAGCTATCCCGGTAAAAGCTATATTAAATATTACGTTAGTTTTCCTGACTTCTTTTTAAATCGAACTAAATATAGAACGGGAACAGATTACTTTAAATATTTAACATCTCTCGTTAAATGTAATAAATATTAATACTGTTTGTACTTTTGGAAGGATCCACTTTTTCCTATTCATTTTATTCAAAATTTCATTTTCCCCCAGTTTCAAAGCGTGTGGAACACATTGTTCGACATTTGAATTTAAATTGTGATTAGAGATGTTAATGACCAACTTTCCTCAAAAGGTATAAATTGTGTGCTAATGTCTAGTAATGTTATCAAATGTCAAATTATAATATTTTTGATAATATCTATTGTAACTAATATCACTAATATCACTAAATAAGACAGAATATTTGTGATTATAATCACAAATGCTGCAGTTGGGGGGAAAAGAGAAAGTTTTAGTATATTTTAGTGAAAGTAAAGTGAAAGTATAGTTAAAAGTGAAATAAAAGTTAGAATGAAAGAGGAAAGAGTGAGAGCAGCACTCCCTATCATTTTCCATCAATAGTAAAAGGGAAAGTTACATTTGCTATAAATACCCTACGCCTACTATATAGTACCTACAGTATATATATGTATATATGTATAGTCTAATATAATATTATAAATATTATATATAATTTAATTGGTAATGCAATCAGAGAAAGTACAAGCTACTGATATAGTTATAGTATTATGTAATTAATTATATCGGCCAGCTCTTTCTTGTTTCTTATTATGCATATATACATTTGGTGAAAGTAGAAAGGAGGGAAGACCTAAAAAGATTGAACTATTTAAGTGAAAGCAAATTATATTTATATTTATAAATATAAATTCATTTTCAGTGAAAGTCTTTCAGAAAGAATTTAATAGTACTATTTAATAATATTATTTAATTATACTATTTAATTTACTATTTAATTATAAGTTCACCTTATAAGATATATAAATACAAGCAAATATTATCTGCAATCTCTTTGAATCTCGCTCTTTGTGGACACTCTCCTTTGGACTCCTTTCCAATTTGAGTAGAAAGTTTGACGTCAGAACTCAGTCCAGTTTTAGTGCTTTGCTTTCTCAACTTGTTCATCTTCTCAAGACGGTGAAAGTCAAAATATAAAATTATCCTCGTAATTACAGAAAAAGAAATTATGAAATTATATATATCCTTATCAGATATCCGTTTATTATATTTATTAATAATTCTGCTCTGATTTCTAAAAAGAAAAGTCTGCACACTTTTAATACGTTCAACGTCTACTTTTACGTACGACAATGGCACGGGACTGCACGACATAAATGTCAGTAGTTTAATTGTTAATAGGAAAAGGTGCTGGCTAGCTGGCTGGCTCCAGTCTTTATATAACTGTTATACACTTAATTGGTTGAGATCACTTATAATTAGTGAACATTAACTACAATTAAATATTAATTATTTACTTTGTTAATTCCCACATAGTACAATTTATTGGAATTTAAAAAGTTTAACTTTATTGCTTATAAATACTTATAAGGTACTATTAAGTAATTAATAATAAATACTTATGTATTAACTGTATAAATATAAATAAAGTATAAATTTATGTAATCACAAAGTTCCTATAAATATGAATAATAAATAAAATGTATTTAACTTCAGACTGTAATTGGAAAAGTATTTAAAAGAATTGATTAAAAGAAATTAAAAATTAAAATGAAATGACTGGAAATATTAGAATCTCCGCTTCCAACTGAAGATTATCAATTATGGTGGGTTATTAATTATTAATTATTAATTATTAATTATTGCAAATCAATTAAATCCACATTTTCTAAATTTGTTATCTTATTAAATTGAATTAGGTTGAAGGGGAGTGAAAATAAATCGAATCGTGCTGGAGTGCTGGAGAATGATGGAGCCAACTTCTAACTGGAGTAGCACAAATGTGAACGAGAAGCCTGAGGAGTGCAATTCCAGCAAAGAGAGAGAAGCCCGATCTTTAGCTCTGGAGAAAGCCTATGTCCACGATGTGTACCAACAAATTTCCTCCCACTTTACAGACTCCAGGTATCGGGCTTGGCCAAAAGTCAAGCAGTTTGTCGTTGACCTGGAACCCGGATCTGTCATTTGTGATGTTGGCAAGTCTTTCTTGGAATTTATCTTTATATATTATTATTTATTATATATTTATTTTATATATATATATTAATTATATATTTCTAGGATGTGGGAATGGAAAGTATTTGAGCTTCAACCCTTCCATTTACAAAATAGGACTGGACCGCTGTATCAACTTGACGAATATTGCCCGAGAAAAGGACCACGAAGTAATTAATTATAGAATGAAACAATTTCTCCAGGAAGTATAATCTTTATTTGTTGTCCAGGTTTTAATCTGCGATAATCTGGCGCTGCCTTTCCGAGATGAATGTTTCGACGCTGTGCTCTCCGTGGCAGTCATACACCATTTTGCAACTACTGAAAGACGGGTAGCTGCCCTCCAGGAACTCGCTCGAGTCCTAAGAATTGGCGGTCGTCTCATGGTTTCTGTATGGGCCATGGAACAGCGTCATCGAAGGGTCAGTTAATTATTTCAAATAATTATTCCAATAACAATTAAATTAAATATTTCACACAGTTTTAATAATTATTCAAATAAATACTAAATTCTCAATGCATACAGATATTTGAATAAAAACCATTCAAATAGAATAAAATTAAATATTGTGCTAATCGCAATTATGTTAATTTTAGATTACAAACTGAAATATATTATATGATTCCGAAATATGATTCCAGAACAGCTTTATAAGTGAATTAGCCAAATGAATCTTTTAAAATATGTACACAAGAATTATCTTTACTAATTAATTAATATTTTTAATTTTATAATTATTTTCTCTCTACCGCACCATTTTAGTGTTATATTTGTAGTAGTACTTAGAACGTAGATGAATGAATGATGAAAGCGTGATGAAATCTATGAGATCTATTTTTGAACATCTGCTTTCACTGCCTTTCTCCAACTTTCACATTTCTCTTATTTCTCTTATAATTTAATTATTAAAATATTTATTATTATTCATTTCATCAGAATATACTTAAATACTTAAAATCTTTCAATTTGCCAAAAGAATTCTCGGTACCTGCTTTCTACCCGCACAATATTGACAATATTATTTTGACATCTTTCAAGATTCCAATTTTTCATTTTAATTAGGGATCTCAATTTTATAAGATATTTATTATTTAAATAAAAATGCCCTAATTAAAATTTGTTTTTGTTCAGTTTGAGTCTCAAGATGTGCTGGTGCCTTGGAATCGTCCGATGGTGTCCAGCAGTGACGACAAGACGTCTTCGATCGAGAGAGACTTGAATTCGACGACGACGACGACGTCAGATGACGACGCCACTCACTATCACGCCTACACACAAACATCCGACTCTGACTCTTTTCCTTCACTCAGGTACACCCTTAGGTATCGGTGTAATTTATTATTTTATTTCTTAAATAAATATTTTAATTATTTTAGTTAGTATTAAATATTAATAATTAAATACATTTAAAATCACAGCAGTGGCTACCGAAAGAGAGGGCGAGTACGTCACCGCGGTCGCTCAATTGACCCCACGTGTCCAAGTAGTTCGCAGAGCAGTTCCGACCTCTCCAGTCCCAACGAGTCCTGCTACAGTTTTGTCAGAAGAGCCCTTCAAGTACATTTATTTATAAATATTATTAATTAGTAATTATTAATTATTAAGATTTTATTATTAATAAGGGAAATTAGTTTGTGTGGAATTTGTAGCACTTTTGCGTGGGACACAATTATTCATTAATTAGTTACTTCTGCGTGGCCTAAAACTAGATAAACCGATTTTTGAGTGGAAGAATATTTAATTTCATTTTCAGGGAATTAGTCGTTTTGCGTATTTAACTTTTTATTTAATTTTAATTACAATTGCTTTTCAAAGAAGGGCTCATCCCCCAAATGGAAATAAATAAATAAAATCGTGGTGGAACAAAATTATAATACATAATTAATATTCTATCTTTAAATTACTAAAGCTGAACTCCTCCCATTCTGCCACGCAAAAGTCAGTTGATCTAGTTTTAGGCCCCGCAGAAGTAACTAATGAATAAGTGTGTCCCACGCAAAAGTGCTACAAATGCAAAATAATATTCCCTGGAATCCCTGGACATTCCTCTGGATAATTTAAATATGTTAGAGTATGAAATATAAATAATAATTATAGAAATTGGCTGGAACAAAACGGAATCGTAGTGGACGTAAGCCCTGGTTTCTCCAGGGCCTGGACATCCCACCCCAACGGGAGTCGAATGAAAGAGTTGGCTCGACAGAGGAGGACGGACCCGGGTTGGAACTCCCCCTCAATCCAAACAATCCCCCGGAGAATTTCATGCCCATTGAGCTGCGGCAACTGGAGTCGAACGAGTTCACGGAGTTGCTGGACGAAAGTCGGACGATCAAAGGACAACGGGGAATTATTTTCTCCAACGTCCTCTACCCCCGAAGGTAAAGAACTTGAGTAAAAGAGTAATTGGGGAATTAATTAATAATTAAATTAATTCCAGAAGAAGAACTCTGGAGACGACCTTCGATATCCAGCAACAGAATTCCAGTCCCATCAGTGCTCAACCGAAATCTAAGAGCTTGAGTGATCTGTTCGGACTCATCCCCGTGGGGATGTTGAGGACCCAGAGGAAGTCTACCGAAGAGTTGCCCAAGAGCAAGGGGGTGGAGAAGGGCGTGGAGAAGGGGGCCCCCTGTCTGGAGGTGGTGCTGTCACAAGGGAGTCTCACCGACCTTGACCCCAAGGGGGGCGAAGAGGGGAATGCAAAAAATGAAAGCCCCTCCCCTGGATTCCCGGAAAGCGTTCGACACAAAGCGGTGCAGACGGACAGCTTTGAGTTGGTGGAGGTTCTGGTGGGATCTGCGGGGGAGGAGTTCCTCCCCCTAAACTCCTCCTGCCACGTCTGCCACAAAATGAACTCCTCCTCCTTAAACACCTCCCTCGATTCCCAACACTCGGACAAATCGGGGACGAAGAAATTGCGACCGACGTTGGTGAAGCAGAAACACTCAATCTCCTCCTCCTACACAAACACCTCCCTCGACTTTGGGGGAGGAGTTGTCACTGGTGGTGGTTGTGACTGTCCTGGAGGAGGGGGCGGTCATGGAGGATCACATGAGTTCTGTTCCCCTGCTGCAGGAGGGGCTCTTGCATCCTCCTCCACCTCCTCCCTCAATCACTCTGCTCAGAACAAAGAGGGGGACAAGTGGCGGGACATGAAGAACTCGGTTCGGAATCTCCCCGAATTCAAGGCGGAGGTCCAAGGTTCCGGACGGACAGCGGCCCTCGCCGGCTCCTCCTTCTGGAAACAAACCTCCCTGAATGAGGAGTTGATATTTTCTGAGCGCCTGCGCGAGAAGGAGAAGTTGAAGCAGCACATCCAGAAGCAATGCTCCCTGAACGAGGAGCTGATCTACAAAAGAACCGAAAATACCCGCTGGGATCAGATGAAGGAGGCGTTCCTAAACTCCTCCAACGTCAAGTGTCTCCAGCTACTCAAGAACGGACTCAGCAGTCGCTTCCGAGGGGGCGTCGACCCCGCAGCCGCAACCCGCCTCCACCACCAACACCACCACCACCACTACAACCACGACCTCAGTCCCGACCCCAATGGCCAGTCCTCGGCCCCGAAACCCGCACCGCAACCTGCCTCCACCTCCCTGCGACACGGACTCGTACGGATTCTCCAGAACTGGAAGGGGGATGAGGGCAATGGCTCCCTCAATGCACCCTCTACGATGGGAGGACTCGGGCCTCCCTTCCTGAACTCCAGACGAGGCTCCAAGGAGCCGTCCCAAGCCCGCCGGGGGCTCTTCCCGCCTTTCTTCCTTCGCAGGAATTCCGCAGGCTCCTTAAACCTGGGCAAGGGGGCCAACGGGGGTCAGTCTGTTAACGAGGCCTCAAAGACAATGTTGTCTCCTCCCCCACACCTGAAGAGGAGACCCTCAGAGAATGAGTTGGTGCACGAGGGGATGGCGGGAGCAGCCGGACTCAACGGGAGTTGCAGCAAACTCCTCCCGGGTGTTCGTCACGTGCGTAAGTTGTCCCGGGAGGAGGGTTCCGACAGTTCCAAAGACTCCAGCTTCCAGAGTGACACGAGTGTGGATTCCGAAGACAGTTTTGCCTCCGTGATCTTCATCCCCAAGGCGGGAGGGGGACTGGAGCGGGAGGGGGGCATAGGCGAGGGTGTTTTCTCCAACAGCGAGACTCGTGCCAACAGCACAGATTCGGACAGATCCCCGAAATCGCCCGCCTCTCGACTCTCCCCGCCGAATCATGTTCCTAAGAGCCCCTCCCCCCTCGCCTCCGAAATAAATCGGCGGAAAAGCCCGGAGTTCAGTCCGACGAAAGAGAAATTCAATTTCACCGCCGCCGCGGAGTCGACGAAATTCGTTTTCGACGAGTCGGTGACGAAAGATTTGCGCGCTCTTTCGGCCGATCTCCCGCTTAGCATTCGGATCACCGAAGAATCTGATGAGACTGAGTCAAGGGAGGAGGAGCAGGAGGGTCTTCGCCTCCCTCCACCACCTCCCCCGCCAAATGCCCCCCAAAGGACCTCCCCCTTCCGCACAACCTCCTCCCCTTCATTCCCGTACCCACCTCCTCAGACGAATAATGAATCGAAGACTGTGGACATTGTCGACTCCTCCATCTCCTCCGAAGCGGGTATTCCCACCCCAGCAAATAACAACACATCTGCAACAGCAGCACAAAAGAAGAATGCTAACAATAACTCCTCCTCCTCCTCCAGCAACATTAAAAAGAAGATGGAGAAGATCGAAGTGCTGAGGAAGCCGGGAGTTTTGCCGGATGCCAAAACGGGTTTTACCCGCCAACTAGTCCGCCGCAGTTTCCCAAAGGCCCTGGCGGTGGAGCTGTTCAATCCCGAGACGGACGACGCTGACACGTCGGACACTTCCTCCTCCTCCCCGAATTCGGTGAGTAGTGTCGTCAGTGTTGTGAATGAGCCCCTCCTCTGCTGGCCAGGAACCTCAGGATCGGAGGAGGCCCCTGAGCCAGAGAAAAAGGCTTTGGCGGCAGGAGGGGATAAGGAGGTGACCAAAGGGAATTCCATTGAGGAGGCAGCAGAAGAGGAGGATGCGGGGAAAGAGTCCGCAAAGGAACCCCTCCCACTCCTCCCGCCCCTGCGACCCCCACTCAGAAACACGCCCCTCATCTCCAGTTCCACTGCCTCACTTCCAGAGCAGCCTTGGCATGAGCCTCGTGAGAAAGTGGGAGTGCGGGACGTTAATTGGCGGATCGGTTCTCTGGACTCGAAAGACTCCTCCCGGAAAAGCATGTCGACGGGGTTGCTGGAAACGGCGGCGACTGTCGTCTCCTCCCTGGAGAGTCTCGTCACCCACTCCAGTCCGAAAGCAAAGCGGAAACTGACCTTGGCTCGACTCGGCAGCACCTCCGAATGGCTCTCCTCCCTCCCCGCGGATTTAGGAGGAGGGGGCGGGAACCCCTCGTGTGGGGGGAAGAGGGGCAGCGGGGAACGGCGTCACGCTGGGGAGAAAATGCTTCTGGGGGAAGTGAAAAAGTTCCAGCCGAAAGGGCCGGATGCCAAGTGGCCTTCTTGTATCGTAGATGACTCGCCCCCTCAAACAGCCAAACCGGGAGGGGAGGAGGATTCTAATCCTACAGGGAGCAGCGGACCAGACTACGGAGGGGGTGGAGGGGAGGAGAACGGAATCTCGGGCAGCGCTGCTTCGACAATAACACAGACAACATCCGAACTAACAAGTAAATTGATTGAGGAGATGGAGGAGAAAGATTCCTTGTTCGATTCCCTGGAAAATCTGAATTCGGGGAAGGCGGACCCCTCCCCCTCCCGGAACCCCTCCATAGATTCCAGTGTCCGAATGTCATCCACCTGCTCATGTTCCATTCGGGGAGGGGACTCTTTCGATTCCTGGACTTCTGCTAAATCCTCATTGACAAACTCCTCCTCCACCCACCATAAAACCTCCCTCCCCTCCCTGGTCCCCGTTCAAGTACAATTCAGCAAACCCCCCAGCTATGGAGGTCCGGGGAGTGTTGGGGCCTCCGCCACTGGAAGCAGCTGCAGTGGGAATAACAACGCTGGAATTGGTGTTGGTGGGAGTGGTGGCCCCAGTAGGGGTGCTCACCACAGTGGACGCTACAAGAGTGTCAGCTCCGCCCACCGTTCCGTGTCTGCCAAATCGTCGGGGGCGGGGGGCGTGGACTCGGAGGACTCGACGGCCCTCACGTATCATCGCTACTACCACGTCTTTCGTGAGGGGGAGCTGGACAAACTGATCGAGAAATACGTTCAAAATCTGCACATCATCTCTTCCTACTACGACCACGCTAATTGGTGCATCGTCGCAGAGAAGGTCCAGGTGTGGACCATTTAAACTCCTCCCATTCCTTCACTCCCACCAATCACTAGCTAATCAATTCACTCTCTCACAGCCATTCCCGTTGTAATCTAATTTAATCTAATTTAAATCTCTCTCTTTAAATAATCCTATATCAAAAGAAATCAAAGACCCCGATAATAAATATAAATATAAAAATAATTAATTCCTCTCTAAACAACAATTAAAAATCAAAAACTAAACTATAAAAATGTAACAGTTAACTTTCAAATTTCAAAGTCCCTTTTATTATTCTTAAATAATTTGATTAATTCTAACCACTAATTTATTCAAATAATTCATCAAACCATATTAACCAAATAATATCTCCTAATTATAATAATCATGAATATTTAAATGACTATACTAATTACGATATCAATCATCTCTCTCCAACTATGTATTAATTGTAGGTATAAATAGAATACCAGTACCAATAAATGTATTATTATTGTTATCAGTAGTTAGTTGAATAAGATTCATCTCCGATGGCCAGTCCAACTTACAATCAGATGATCTTCCCGAGAAATAATAATAATTGTTACAAATAATAATTATAATTATAGTTAATTAAGTCAGTTAGTAGATAGAAGATAATTAATAAGTCATCCGTGATTTTTGAGTGCTATTAATATTAATAATGGAGAACGTAATTCACAGCGCTGGGTGCATTTATAGAGCGCATGTCACTACTAATTAATTTAATTTCACAATAAATCCTAAATGACAATTCCAGTACAATTGAACAAATGACAACAGTTCTTAAATTCTAAAACAAAAGAAAACAATTAAAAGTTAAAATGTTTCGAAAGTCTAGAAAAATAAACAATTTAAAAATTGATAACATTTAGAAAAAATTAGAAACCGTAGCTTTAACGTAAATAAAGTCAACCGTAAATGCAAGTATCTGTATGTATATCTATTAGTGGTATTAGTGGTATTAGTGGTATTAGTGAAGGAAAATGAATTTTATCATTAACATTAGTCGATTACTCGATAAAATACTAAAACTATAAAATGATGATATTTAATTATTATGTATTGTTGTAGAGTAGCTCAGGTCTGACGATTAATTGTTACTAAAAGCAATATTGTCATTCATGTCGTGTCGATAATCATTCAAAACAGCACAACCATTAAAATAAAGATAATAATAATCAATTGAATTCAATTCCATCACATAATACTTTATTTTTCACCATTTCTCATTCACAGCAATTATCATAAAAATGCATTCATAAATATTAAATAATTAAATAGACTTAACTATTTTAAATAACGGAAGAACTCCTTTTACAGCACTGCGAAGGAAGTCCATGCCAGTCATATTCGTAGGATCCTCGGTGTCTCACCTCTTGGGCACATAATTTCCCCTTTGTCACCAAATTTTGGTAGCGTTCCAGCATTTCTGCCTCTGAGAGTTTATGCTGCACTAAGTACTTGTTACTGCATCCCCGAGACTCGTATTCGGTGTCAAATCGGACGTCATGTCTAGAAATTGTGTAATTAGTTAATTAATTAATTAATTATATAATTATATTAAATATTATTAGATTTATTTATTATTTACTTTTTCTCTGGAGAAATGACAGAGAGCCAAGTTCCAATGGTAACATCCTCGTTGTAGTAAGAATGAAGAATATGATGGTTCTGGACAACAAAGTCTGAGCACCTTTTGTCCAGGATGTAGCCGCCTCCAAGAGCGTAAGGAATATAGAGATCACAGATATTGTAGTCCGTTTCCTGCCATTTGCCCTTCTTCTTGGCCCTCGCCCGCCCATCAAAGAACCCCCAATACAAACATTTAACAAACGGACGTTTTTCATCCCCCGGAGGGACGGCGTGGCGATTCCTGGCCAGTTCCAGCTGTCTCTCCTCCAACTCGGCGACAATTGCATCAATTCGGGCAAAAGAGTCGTCGTCGCACTTGAGGACGTACTGGAAGGGACTGAGAGTACTCAAATGGACCAAACTTTGAACCACTTTCAACGTCAAATTCCCATAAGAGTCTTTTAGGTCGGAAATCAAGAGCAAGTCATTTTTGACAGTTTGTTCCTGCTGGAGACGTCGGCCCACGTCTTGGCTCAGCCCTTCCGTCCCCACCACGAAGAAATGCTTGACAGTCTTGGCTGATGGATTTAATTTGAGCCACGTGGAGCGAAGGGTGTCTCTGCGACCGAAATTCTCTGGAGCTGAGATGATGAGGACTGCGAGGAGGAGGATGGGTTCGTGGTTGTGCCCCACAACCTGCATATCGTTCTCCATCAAGTCCCTCTCCAGCTGCAGTTGGTGGAACAGGGTGAACCAGGAACCCATGCTGAATCCCCCGACGAAACACAAAAACGACGTCAATGACAATCTTCCTCGAGTCAAAAACATATCCGAGAAGAACATTGCTCCGATTCCTCCAGATCTTTTCTCCGCTACAAATATTGGTACATATATTATATTTGAACGCGTACGGATCAATCCGTACTAATTTTCTGATTTAATTAATTAATTTCTAATTTAATTAATATTTTCTATACTACTTGCCAATTATTATTAATACTTCTAATAATAATAATCTTATAGACTCACGGTTAGAGGTTGTTGGCCTCTGTTGTCTGTATATTTGAGATATTTGAGGAGACTGCTCCTGTGCTCCTTATCTTTGAGTCTGAATGGCAACCGCAAAACACATTTTCTTTAACTTCGTCGTCAGTTATAGTCACACACACCCCTTTAGTCCTTAGTTTTCTTTTTCTTTAGTGAACACTGCTAATACTATTTCATATTTTCTCATCAAAGATCATCTTTTGAACCACCACTGAAAAATAGTTAAAAAATGTTAATTATTAACTTAATTTATTGAAAGCAAAGAGTCATTGAAATTTTAATTTACTGCAGACAGAAAGCAGGAAAATTGTTAATCTGTTGTAAAATAATAAACTGTTGACTTACCTTATCTTCAATTTCAAATTTAAAGGAGTTCAAAAGTCAAAACTCGAAAACCGGCTGATTATTAAAATCAATTTCACTTCAAATAAAAATTATGGTGCTAAGAATTATTTTTAGGTAAACAACCTTTTACGTCTTGTTTGCAGTTGTTCCCCTTTCCCCATAATTGATAATTAATAAGTTTTCTATGAACAATGAAGAAATGAATACACAAGGAGATTCAAAACAACGGAAGGACACAGCTGATAAGTGCAAAAGTGTTGCAAAAAGTGTATCACTGGCGCAGATATTAAAGTTCACACGGCGGCAAAGAAAACAGGAGGACCCAAGAGTACTTTCACCCATATCCTCGAGGAAGGCACCCGACTCTGTACACAAAGCGAATTTACCCGAATTTGACGTAGGGAATAGATGGCGAGTTAAATATTTTATATTTATTTAGTATTTAAATCCATGATAGTACGATAGGAAAGATCTTATGAAATTGAATGCATGCAAATTATCAACTGATTATCAAATACTTTTTTGCAAATTGGCCTGAAGTGTAGTCAACCATTTTTTTATTTTTCGAAAAAATATTTATATTTGGATACCAGTTTTTAGATTTTGCGCTAACGTCAGTGCTTTCGGTTAATTAATGACTACTGTGGGCAGTGGACTGTGGCACCTAGGGACTATTTTGGCATAACATGCAAAGCACTTATTTATTTTTTATTTACCTCTGTTAATTTTGTTCTAATTATATTATTTCCAGTATTTATATTTATTTATATTGTTATTATATTATAATAATATATTTTCATTCATTGTTCGGATATTCTGGGTCTGGACTTTCGGCTTCACCTGAGACTCCACCCAGCGGCAAAACAATGGTCTTTCGATCTTTCAGCTCGACAATTGAGTGGATTGATCATTTGACATTGCCCTGTCATAACAAATATACAGAACAGCGCCATAGCCACGCGTTCTGTGTGCCTTTTTTGCACGGAATATGATAACTCAAAATATAAGTTTCCGTGCAAAATATAAGTTAATTTGGTTAACTGAATGAATTTGAATGAAAACATTTGAAGCGGCTTTGAATTTGTTAATATTGTTAATATAGTTATTAGCATGCAACTACAACTACGCTACACTACATTTACAACACAAAAATAACCTTAATTGTTAATATTCAATTATGTAACTCTTTAAAAAAAATAATGTGTCGTCATCGTAGAGCTATAAAATTACGAGCAGAAAATAATCCAAAAAACGGATTCATTTGAAAACTACAGAATTTGTGAACATTTAATTAAATATTGTTTTAACTGCTACAGTTGACAGTTTAAATTAAATATTGACTAACCTAATAATAATAATTAAAATTGGAATAGAAATAGAAATAAGAGGATAAATATGCAAAGGGAGTCTTATGGGGCGACCAAGTCAGTTAGCTTTGCCCTAGGAGAAGGCCCTGCCAACGCTTTGGCCTTGTCCAAAGATAATAGTCATGTTGTTGTCGCTGGAAGAAATGGTATTTAAATAATTATTATTTTTAATTGATAATTATTATTTACAATTACTCTAATCCTTTTTGCTTCCCAAGTGTTCAAAATCCTTGCAATTGAAGATGACGCTTTCATCGAAAAAGTGAATTTGCGAGTCGGCAAAAATCTCAATCTCAACTATTCTTGTAATGACGTCGTCTGGAGTCACTTGGACGAAAATCTGATTGCCACTGGAGCTACAAATGGAGCCGTGGTACTCTGGAACCTTTCGAAAAACACAAGAGCTAAGCAAGAACATGTCTTTGCCGATCACCAGCGAACTGTCCACAGGGTTATTAATTATAATAATTATAATAATTAATACCTCTTATTAATTTTAATTCTAATAATTTTAATTACTTTCAGGTCGTGTTTCATCCCACAGATTCGAATACACTTTTATCTGGCAGTCAAGATGGAACTGTAAAGTGTTTTGACTTGAGAGCCAAAGAAGCTAAATTGACATTTAAAAGGTACAATTTTAACGTAAATTTATAATTCTGCTTTATTCAAGTGACAAGTTATGCCATCCATTTACATCCAATGAAATCGATATTAATGCATCACCGCTCTTCCCCCACGGTCACAGCTCTCTTTTCGGTACATTTGCAAATTCATTAAAAATATTTACATCATCGTCCAACACGATTATTGATTAGCTTTTCTTAATTTAAATCTTAATTTAATATAAGTCTGACTAGCTTTAATATAAGTTTGACAATAAATAAATGTTAATTATGTTATAATGTTCTTAATTTGAAATCAGCAACTCCGAAAGCGTGCGGGATGTTCAGTTTGTTCCGAAAAATAATTTTTCGGTGACTTCAGTGAGTGAAAATGGGTCAGTTCAATTGTGGGACATTCGAAAAGGGGGCGAACGTCCACTCCTAACTTTTACAGCTCACTCTGGACCTGTTTTCAGTAAGCCTATATAATTCAGCTAATATTTGTAATTGTTCATTAAATATAATAATAAACAATAATAATTATGGATTAATTAGGTTGCGACTGGCATCCGGACTCTCCTACAATCTTGGCCACTGGCGGAAGAGATCGAGCAATAAAAGTCTGGACCATTACCAAGTAGGCAATGTTAATTATTAAAATTAGATGTAGATATGATAAATGATATAGATATAATTTAAATAATAATTAACATTAATTAGGTAGAAATATTTAGGTTCAAATTCTCTCCATTTTGAATTGCTTTTTCGATCGAATTACAATTTCAATAATAATTAGTTAGAATATATTTCCTAGACTAATTAATTTGTATTTCGTTTCATGTAGTTTTGAATGTTTTAATTGTTGTGTTTAGCGTGGCCACTTTGGAACACACAATTCAAACTGTAGCTTCTGTTGGGAGAATAAAATGGCGACCTCAAAGACGGAATCATATCGGAAGCACTTCCTTGGTCGTTGATGCCTCAGTTTGTGTCTGGGATGTTCGAAGACCTTTCGTTCCCTTTGCAGCCTTTGAAAAGCACAAGTAAATCTCGTTTATTGGACATTTGTAGTTAAAATAATTAAAATCTAATTATAAAATACAATTCTCACAGGGATGTTGCAACTGGAATAGCTTGGAAAAATAGTCCGCATATATTTTTATCGACATCTAAGGTGAGTTGAAACGTAATAATTAATAATTAGCGGAGATAAAACTATATTTAATTAATTTGTATTTAATTTCAGGACTGTACTGTTTGGCAACATGTGTTCAAGGACGCCACTCGACCCGCTACGAAGGCAATTCCTCAAGCCCTTGCCCTAAATATCCGCCACGGTGAAGTAGCCCAAGCCGTCACTACCTACCGAATGGAATCGAGCTCGGAAACTCTAAGATTCCCTCTGTTCAAGTTAGTTAAATTATATTTTAATATTATATTATAATATTAATATTAATTAATAATATTTGAATTTCTCAGGTAAAACAATTCTATTTTATTTTGCAGTCGTAAAACGGCAAGTCTGGATGAACAATTCCACATGGCTCAAAGTCATTTCTTCACCTACGAGGCAGGGAAATTAATTCGAGATGGATTTCGAGTCGAATGTGCGGAAAAGTGAGATTTATAAATTTATTTATATAAATATACACAGAAACAATAATTTAAATAACTTTCTTTATTGTTGAGGTATATATTATGGGGAAGAAGTCCAGGGGAGATGTGCGATAGAAATGCACGCGTAGCCTTGTCTCTCAATTTGGCACCGGTAACTACGTTTTGTAATTTTAATAAATATTAACAGTGCAATATTCGGTTTTTAGGTTAAAATGATATTTTGTCTCAGGTTGCCCTGGTTTGGGAAATTGCCAAGCTATTTTGTGTCTCGCTGACAGCGGACGTGAGTATGGACTCTTCGAAGAATTTGGACCAAATTCCAACCCCACCGAAAGACGATTGCCGGGAAGACAACAATGTGTCTGATGAAGAGGTGAACAACAATTCCAGCTCTGAGACGGAAAAACACGACCTCCTTGCAGAAATTGCGTCTGGTCTCCACATCTCGCAAAATCTTTTCATGTCCTCTGGCCCAACCTATGACTTCCAAGTGCAAAAGGTATTTTAATGGGAATTTTAATTTTAATTAATATTAACATATAAACAAAATGAAGTGTGATTAATTTCTTTTATTTATGAATATTGGAGTAAAGTAAAAATTCTGTAGAGTTATGACACACTATCTGTTTTGACATGGAAAAGGGAAATAATATATAATTATATATTATATACACGCAGTCACGAGGCAAATAATTATTAATTTTAGGATTGTAATACATTAAATATTTCAGGATTGGCAGATTTTGCCAGCCGAAGCCTTCCAGCTGAGACATGAGATCCGTGAAGGTTCTTCCCCACCCATCCATTTAGAAGACTGCTCTCCACGAGATGTAGAAGAGACTGTTGAAACGGTAGCCATTGAAAATCGGACGAGTCAGCTTAAAATCTCGCATATTGACCCAGTTCCGGATTTTGATTTATCTAGCCACTTAATGAAAGCGTTAGACTATCATGCCAAACAAGGTTTATTTATTTATTTATTTATTTATATTTTAGTTTTAATGTTTTTTAAACTAAACATTTAAATATTTAAATATTAATTACACAGGAGATGTTCAGACGGCACTCTGCGTTTGGCTCGTGTTGTCCTCAATTCACAAACTTCCAGTAGATCGTCTAGTTCTGGAGTCCTGGTGTTTAGGCTATGTTGAACTCTTGCAAAGAAATCGTCTGTACGCTCAAGCTGCATTGGTAAATAAATAAATTTATTTTTATTTAAAACAACTCACATTAAAAGTTAAATGTTTTAGGTGATAAAGCGCTGTGGTGTTCTGAGTCATTTGTCACAGCAAAGTACATCGTATCTCATCTGTTGTGGTCAATGTGGGAAACCCCTAACTCAAAAATCAGGAAACTACTGTGAAAAGTAAGTCAACTAGTTTAAGTCTCTTGACATATTTTTATGTCCACAGACAAAGTCAAATGGAAAATCACATTTTATTCCTTTTTAACTGAAACCAAACAAAAGAAATTTAATTAATTGTAATTGGATTTTAATTGTCTTTGCGTAGATGCCGGAAAACGGTTGCGAGATGTGGGATATGTCATGGCTCGGTGTCGGGTTTGATGTCTTGGTGTCAAGGCTGTGGTCACGGGGGTCACGTGGTTCATCTGCGGTGGTGGTTCTCCAAACACAAAGAATGTCCCGTCGGATGCGGACATCTTTGTCACGCTTGACCTTTGACCGGAGGAAATAATAACAATAAATAACTAAATAAATGACACGAATGTGATGCCTGTGTAGTGAAAGTATATTATATTTAACTGCTGCTAACATTGTTACGTAATAAGTGGTTGAGATGAGAAACCACTTTATGCAAATGATCCTGTTGTCTGGCTGTCTGTCTGTCCTCTCCTGCTGTACCTTTCCAACGATTATTTCAATTGTGTTTTCAGAAGTTGATAGAATATGGCAAACAAAGAACTGATTAGTTTTTCAGCCAAAGTCCACTTTACGCAATTATGGCAGCGCCCACCATATTTTAAAATACAAACAAATGACAAGTGGGATATCGTCGGAAAGCTGTTAAAATTAGGAATCCGAAAATGAATCTCAATTTTCCCCAAATATGGGGCATGTGGGATTTCATGAGAATTCAGTACTTATTCAGTAATATCTCTAATATGCAATTTAAACTAAATAAATTTTCATCAACATAATTGGTATTTGAGTGACATTATTTAGCCCTACCACTTTGGTACATCTATTTGGCAATGGTTTATTTTGATTTGAACTATTGCAGCTTCTGCTAAACAACTCTACTCAAAATTATTTGTCAAATCTCTTTGTAATTTTAAATATTGACTTTGCAATTACAAATTCTATGCTAATTGTGGTTAAGTAATGTTTAATGCTGATGATATTGATAAATAAATAACATAATATTTAGTTACCTACTATTAGGTATGCATGTTGTTTTTATTTACGTGTGAATAATGTTCTAGGAGATATAATATGTATGTACGAGTATGCAACATTATATAATGTAGTACAAAATAAACATTTAAAGATAAATCACATTTCTCAGTTTCTTGTGCAATTCTTGTGATCTTTTATTAAATATCTACTAACCTACTCATTCTTAATTTCTCATGCACAATACTTTGGAGATGGAAAACACAAATTAATAATGGCTTATTTAAATGATCATCAAAACAAAGGAATCGTACAAATCGCATTAGAACAAAATAAAAATCATTATTTTTTGCGTCATTAAAATCATTAAAGTCTTCCAAAGTGGACATTAAAAAAAGTAATTTATCTGTACTACGAAGGAAATTATCGGCAAAATATAAACCATTAACCTACAGACTTATTCATCCCACACAGAATATTCTGAGAAAAACAATTTTTGCCAATGCAAGTGGTTGGTGTCGGCATAAGAATAGGTTTGTACAATTTCCTTTTCGGGGTAATGATAACGTAGTACCTTATTCTAATGCCCTTAAAAAATGAACTGATAGATCCCTTTGTTTTACTCATGGACTAAATGTTTTTATTATATTCATTAATATATATAATTAACGAAATATTTACAAAATAATTGTTTTTCCCACACTAAATTATTGACAATATTCAATGAAATATAAATATCTTTAGCATCTGAAGTTTTTATTTGGAATTTTTAAATCTCAAATCGCAAGAAAAGTTTCATAGCTGAACAGTGTAATTGTGTAATGAGATATTATATAATAGCAAATTGCTTTAAATAAATAAATATTTGTGCACGGAATACTTATGATAATAAAGGGAATGAACATTTATCTACCATTTTTAACATTACTATAAATAAATGAAAGTAATTTGCAGAAAGGGGACTGTGAGACTAGGGAAACTATTGTAAACTGATATTATGTGTGTAAGTGTAGAGTGAGAAGTGAGAATACTAAATGTATCATAATATTATGGGGATACTTGAACTGGAGTGGAGTCGGAGTTGGATGCGAAGAAAGTTTAGAAGGGATGAGAGTAGGAGATTACGAGAGCAGAGAGAGAAGATCAAAAGGTAAGAAGATGCGGAAGGGAGATGATCCCTAACTTTCTGCTCTCAATCTCACTCACTCGCTCCTATTCAACTTCAACACTTCTTACTCTTCTTACTCTTCTTCCTTACAAGAGAAATCTTAAAAGAAGAAACCATCCAAAATCCACTCTATTCCATGAGAATTCTAGAACGAACGTTCCAAGTGCTCCAGCATAGAAAATAGTTAATAGAACTATTAACTATATAATAATTATATAATTACTGTAGAGAAAGAAAGTTAATTAAGAAATAAAGAAGACGAAGATAATGTTAATTGTTTTAGTGAAATACAATTAAAGTCTCAATTCACTTACTTGCATGAGACGAGATCAAAGTTGAGTTTAATATTTTATGTGTCTTCCTGCGTTAATTAACGTAATCTCATTTATCTCACCATTTACAAATATTCTCAGTCTTTAAAGATCTTGAATTTGAATATTTGTATTTGACTATTAGCTCTTGCTATATGAACACTGACTGTTGGTTGTTTACTACATTACTGTACTGTATTTGTAGGAAATACGTTTCTAATAAAAGTGCAAGCCTTTTTTGGTTAAAATGTGTGGTCAGGATCGAAAGAAAATAAAAGTTAACGAATAACTAATTAAAATTACTTTATAAGATGGAAATCACAATTAGTCTACAATATAGAACATTTAGTGCAAGTTAGTTAAATACAAGAAAATAAATTAAAACAAGTTTTCTACTAAAAAGAAATAAAAGATTGATTGGTCAGATTGTTGTTCAAGATGAGGAGGATGTTCTACATTTCTGATTTCTGCTGATTTCTCGGATTTGAAAGAATTCTTTTGTCTATTTGAATTGTTCTGTGTTGATTGTGTGGAAAGGGAGGCGAAGAAAGAGGAGGACACGGGAGGAGATCTTTTATTGCTGGTGCATGGACATTGATGATAATTTAAACGGGGAAACTGAGAAAAGAATTAAATAGAGAAAGATGCCACAACATTTGGATGCGGTAGAAGACTGGAGGAGGAGGAGTGGGGAGAGGAGAAGCCCCTCCCACGACAAAACCCCCGCCCCAGCAGACAACTACTTTTGTCGCTTCGTCCCCACCTCAACCAGAACATCCCTCTCTCCACTCCCACAACATTCGCCAAACTCCTCCTCCTCCACCAACGTCCCCACCTCCTCATTTCGTTCCTATGTGCCCCTGAAGGGGATTGAAAGCACCAAATTCGGGGAGGAGGGTCCGGACACCAAGTACTGCTTAGGGGCTGCAACAACTTTTGGACATCCGAACTCACCGCCGCAGAGTCACCTCCACCCTTACCAACGACTTCGCCTCCACCACCCAGAGGAGGAGATTGGGGGAAGGACAGGAGCCTGCTTGTCTCCTCCTCTACCTCCTCCACCTCCTCACCCACATTCAATTCATTCTCATGGACAGGATCAAATGCTCAAGACTTATCCATACCTCATCTCAGAAAGACACAGTTTAATGAGGACGGCGGAGGAGGAGGAGGAAAAAGGGAAATTCCACCACCATCCTCCTCCCCCCCACTCGGAGCATCATCTATACTCCACGAACCTCCAACAAAACAACCTCCACACCCACCAACAACACGGACATGAACAATCCCTCCCCACCAGTGGCTACCCCCAATCTCACCTCCCCCATCACCACAGCAACCCTTACGCCCCTCCCTCTCCATCTCCACACCATCACTTCCATGGAGGCTACCCTTTTCGACAGGAGGAGGATTCCCCTCATCGAATTTCTCATCCCCTCCGCAATCACCACCATTCCCAAGGAGGAGGAGAGAATGAGGAGGGAGGGGAGGAGAACGGAGGCTCAATTGAGGGAGACAAGGAGGATGGCAAGGAAACAGAACTTTATCGTCGTAGAGTGGAGGAGGGGGAGGAGGAGGAAGAGGAGGAGGAACCTCACATTTTATGCGACCATCCCGGTTCAAATTCTTCTGAAGCCTCCGAATCAGCGTCTCCCTTCGAAAGCAAGTTTTCATTCGAAAGAGGAGGAGCCTCCCAAGAGGAGGATGTGAAAGTTCCTCCTCCAGGGAATCCTCCACCCTCTCTGGACATTGTCTCGATGACAATGCGGGGTTCCGAGGCCAGCAGTGATTCGGAGAGGGGGAGTGAGACTCCCCACTCAGAGGAGCCCAGTCATCCAGAGGAGGAGGAGGAGGAAGTTCAAGCAACGCCCCTCTTTCAACACCCCTCCCCTCCCCGCAAGAAGATTTGTCGTGAGAATGTGGGTATCAAAGTGTCGAGTGCTGCGACGACCCCTAGTGTGAATAGCAATGTGGAGGTGACGGACCCTAACGCGAAGCCTCCCTACTCGTACGTGGCCCTCATCACAATGGCCATCAAGGAAAGTGTCAGCGAAAGGGCGACGCTCTCGGAAATCTACAATTTCATCACAAAAAAGTTTCCTTATTTCGAGAATGGCAATAAAAAGGGCTGGCAAAACAGCATCCGCCACAACCTCAGTCTCAACGAATGCTTTGTCAAGGTACCCCGCGAGGGGGGAGGCGAAAGGAAAGGAAACTACTGGACAATCGGTAATTACTTTATTTAATTAACTAATTCCTGCAAATTAATAATTAAAGCGATTTTAGGGAGGAGGGCATTTTTTAAGTTATAAGCTTATGGGGTTTGGGGTACCTACACTAATTCCACTATATACACTATATACTGCTTGTATATTATTATAAGGTCATAGGACATATTATCATATAGCATAAGTCCTACGGCATAATATCTATTTAGTGCAGAAAACGTGTGTTGTAAAAAACGTATGCATCGATGAATTGAGGAAATATTTTAGTTGTAAAATGTGTTTACTATTTTTGTTAAATTATACAAAAGTTTATCTCTGGATCATCGCATAAGTATAGCAATTACTCTATTTCCTAGGCCATTAAAATATTAATTGACTCGAATACTTATTAATTATTAATCTCTGATCTGAGAGATCAGAGATTTCATACATTATAATAATGAATAATGAATAATGAATATATTTTAGATCAATCATCGCATAAGATAATGATCTTCAGTTGAGATTTTTGTTGAGGGGATGAAATGCATGTTGTTGGCCGCAGTTCTTTTATTTTTCTATTATAGTTTATTATGCTCTCAATATTCTCGCTACTATATTGTATAATACTTACATTACAATTAGAATTACAGTTAGAATTGGCAAATCCTGCAGGCGACGTAACTCCTCCACAATTAATTTGCAACTTCAGCATCCACCACGCAAATTGCTTCACCAACAAATTCTATGCAATAAGCAAATTCTGTGGAGAGCAATGAAATGCTTATATTTATATTTAGATAACTTTTTATAGTATAACAATACTCTTTTAACTTTATTTGTACTAATTGGTGTTATCAGAATAGTTATTTAGTTATCATAATTTTCCACCCATTTAACTGACAAAAAATCATAAAACATGACAATCAATTTCACAAAATTCTCTTATACTAAATGCTAATAAGTAAAGGTGTCATTTGGAATTAAATCTTATTCATATTCCAATACAATGGAATACAATTGTTGATTATAGAAAGACGTATAGACCTCAATTGAGCAAATCATAAAGCTAATAGCTAAAGGATTTGTGCTGAGTAATTAGAATGAAAAATGTAAACTGATGATGCACAAATATTTTTATTAGATTTTTTTATACCCAACAACATAACTTAACAAATCCAAACGCAGAATTCAACGGCCGAGTTTTGGAGTCGTTCATAAAGCATGTTGCTCTAACAAGAGGGGGAGGAGTATGCTATATATAATAATATAATAATATGATACAAAAAGGGAAAGAGGATTTAAAAGTTTGTACAACGTGTTTTATGGATGGCCCTCTTCTTAAACTATTCGCTTTTCAGTATTCAGAACAATTAAAAAACATACACATTTCAAATTCTTTAGTAATTATTTATGTAAATACTCTACAATTTACATACTTACACTTAGATGAGATATTAAATGAGATTACAGCAGTAGGCAGTACTTAGCTGTTAATTATTATAATAATATACTGTTAGTGCATAGATAAATACTTTTGGACAAAAAACATTGCATTAATTAGCTATTATTGTCAACAATATATTTTTATATTGTTATGCGTAATGTATAAAATATGTAGCAAGAAAATGTGTTAATTAATTCATTAATTCCTCCACGACACGACCAATAACATTTTGGTACTATTTGTAATAAAGTAAACAGTGTCCTTAATTGTAAATTGTAATAAATATTAATAATAGCAGGAAAAGATCCTTTGAACCATATAACCCCATACTATCTGTATTCTGTATACTGTTAAGTGTTAATTGTAATTAAATCTAAGGGGAAATCTGAAAATATTACATAGCTTTTGCTGGAATTTTGTTATTTGAATTATTATTTATTATTTCCAGCAATTGTTTTGCGAGTGTAAATGTCAATTATAATTTTACAAGACAAAACTTAGAAAACATTATTAAAAATGTTGTTTAACAAATGTTACAAATGATCTCCATCTAAAGATATTTAGCATTTAGACAGAGAAACAGAGAACAGAGATGAACAGAGATGCTATTCTCAACTTATAAATAATTATTGTAATATCTTATCTTATATAATTAACATATACTTACTATACTTTGCTAGGTAGTAGTAGGAATAACAACATGAACAATGAATGCCGAGTGGATGCAAATGCTGCTACGAGTGGTTATATATTACTAATTACAACTACTCTAATTAAGTAAGTATAGTCTAATGAGGCTAGTCTAGTAGGTAAGTAGCAGAGGTGGGAACTTAGGAACCCACCCCAACTGGGTTTGGGTTGGGTTGAAAAACGAGGGGTTTGGATGGGATTTTCTGCGCGGAAATGAGTAGGCACAATAGACCGTATTTATATTCCATTGCCACATAAGTACATAATAATATTTTAATGAAATAATTTTAATGATTGGGTTAAATTGGGTTGGGGTGAAAATTGATTGGGCAGGGTTGCAGTTAATTACCCATTCCACCCTCTAATAATTACAGATAGTATTCGTTCAATGGTTAATGATGAGTCGAGCATACTATTTAGATGCCACAGGGTCAGGGTAAATACATAAAGTAATAATAATGTGGAAAATGCATTTAATTACTGCTATTTCAGCCACCAAACCATTAATATCAATTTTATTATGTCTATCGCTCATTTAACAATGCATTCTATAACAATATTGGCACATCACATAGCATTTAGCATTTTGAAGTCAAAACAATTTGGCATAGCAAAAGTAAAGTATCACTGCACTGCATTCTTCTTACAAATGAACTTTAGAACTCAATTTATTAATTATTAGTAATTTATTATATGTTTTTGTTATGTACTATTACCACTATTACTACACAGACGTTATAGAGGTACACTTATATTACTAATACAACAGTTATATATATTTATATTATAATAGGTATAGGTACACTTACTTCACAAAAACGGGGGTTTAACGAGCACCTAAATAATTCAAAGAGATTTATAAATGCCATTTATACCAAAAACTCTTTTTCAATGCCCGCATGCCCTCGGAATTTTGAAATAATTGTAAAATATTCTCTAATTTATTTAATGAAAATTAAAAATCGAGCACTTGTTGGTGAATTTTTTAGCACGGTGAAAATAGGGCAAAATAAACAAATTAATTAACATCTTTCAGATCTGCCATAATGTGCAAAATCGACAGACATGCAAGTATACAGATTTTTTCGCACTTTCAGGCAGTAATATGAAAATATCTGTAGAATTGCTTGAATGTGGCTTTGCTATTATTGAAAAGACTTTGATTGGAATTCTATTCATAGTAGACATAATTTTCCAAAACTCTGTTGTTGTTTTAATGCATCTCGGATAAAGATGCAATAGAATTTACAGGGTTGTTTTAAAATCATAAAATGTTCGTGGATAGTAGGATAATGAAAGTGGAAAAAGTAGTATGGTAATTTTGTGTAAATGGTAACATTTACACTCTCTGATTAATTAACTGCCATATATTTGAGTTTAATACCTGAAGAACCTTATACAATTAAACCTCAATTATACCAATTTGAGATATTTTCAGTAAAAAACGACGAATTTTTGTCCCAAAAGCCTTCGCACCGTGAATACTAGTAGATTATAATATATATATTACAACATAAATATACTAGTACTAGTATATGTTGTTGGATTTTAGTATTGTAAATATATAAATATATTTACAATACTAAAATCCAACAACAGGGGGTCACATGAGATTTCTCTCTCAACAGGATAAGTAGTGCAAGTGAGTATACAGTCACTGCATATTGTTAAAAGCAAGAAACCCTTTTCGCCCTTTTGTATTAATGTGGGCTATCGGCTTTGGCTTTGCGAATGTATTCTTATCGGCTACATTAAACAGTTTTATAATAAAAATCAAGTTTCATTTAATTATTGTTTTAATTAGGTTCAAATCAAATACACAAAATGGTCAATTTCCCAAAAGTTAGTTCGGCCATGGTTTTCAGTATTTTATCCGTGCTATTCAATATTCCAGTTAAATAGTAGCCATTATTTTCCACATTATTGGGATATGTACGTATGTAATGTAATGTACCTACTACTATGTATATGTATACACCTATAATTAATTACTTCTGGTATCTTTAAGAGAAATATTATCGACCTTCATGCATTAAATTAAATGAGTTAGGAATATTCACTAGAATTCGTTAGTGTAGAATATTAACATTAACACTTAAAAGTTCAATTAATTGTAATATATATTATAATATATTTATAAATTATATATTAGCTATTCGAGCAGTTTAAATAAATGACAATAACGTATTGTGAGATGAAAATAAAATAAAATATTATGTCGTATAGCTCCCGGGTGCGGGGAAATGTTTGAGAACGACAATTACCGCCGTCGTAAGAGAATGAAGACCCGGCAATTCCGCCCGACGCCTTATTACAAAACTCACTTGGCCGTCGACCACTTTAACTCTTTTTCCATGAATGTCAGAGGAAACTTCATGAGTCCAGCCGCCTATCCCACGTAAGTATCATTCACTATTTAACTAAAGCTATTTAATGTTAATTATTATCATTAGTACATTGTACATATAGGTAGATCTATATAATTTATAACATCCACATCATACTACTGACATAATATGCAAAAATTGAATAAACAGTTTCGTTTTCACTTTGGGACTGATTTGGGGATTGTATTCGGTATTCAGATGTACAAACAACAAATGCAACTACAAATGCTCTTTCTCACAATAAATATAAATATAAATATACCAAATAGAGAGAATAAATAGAGACAAGAGGCTTTGATGTTGTCCTTTATTATTCTTTTTGGCTTTCACTCGATTATTTGTGTTAGTTATTTAGTTATGAATGTGAGGAGGAAGGACTGAAAGACGTAAATGTCAAACGGAAAGATGTAAATAGTAAACAACAACATGATAAAATTCGGATGTGTATTTTTCTATTCCAATATTTATAAACATGTCAACCCTAAAATACCCGCTTTGCAACCAATTCCAATTAAACTATCTATTCAACTACAAATGCAAATACAAATAATACACAAAAACACACACAATATTATACAACAACGGATGAATGGCAAAGATTGACATCAACAATTATTATGTCTTGTCCGCATTGCCGCAGAGATGGTTACTTGATGATAGAAACAATTAAAGTCGTCACATTTATATTTGCTCTATATAGATAATAGTTTATTATAGTTCACGAACTAGAAGAGACCTTAATTGAAGAATTATTAATAAGCTGGAACAATATTATTGGCGTTAATTTATTTTTTGACTTGCTGATAGGAATTAATTAAGCAAATATTAAATTATCAAAATATTAATTTAACTAATGAGATAATAAGATATATAATATAATTATCAGATAATATTAAGATAATGTTTGATTGCACTATAAAGTGGATTTATTTGGTTCATTTCTTCATTTGCTCTGTTGTGTAAGAAAAGAAGGAATTTAGTTGACTGCCTTCGCACTGAGTTGTCAGTCCTCTCCCGGTGGGATTAAAGGATTTAATCCTAATTAATGAGGTACTGAACAATTGAAGACAAATTAATGACTCAATCCCGTACTATATTCCCACATATCCACATACTATGTACAACAACATGATGTAGTAACAGTAAGTAATTAATTAAGTATGTGGATATCAGAAGAGCAGTAGAGTTTACAAATATAATATTAAACATTCCTGTTTTGGAGATATTCTTTGGGATAAACATTTCATGTCTACACAATTGTGGATATTGTGGATATTGCTATCACTTACAGTACATTAAATACATTTCGAAGATGGACTCATTTACTTGAATACTTATTTAGTGTTAGGGAAGTGAAGAGTACATTAGAATTAGAAATAGAAGAGTACATAATTGCAGAAACGTGTTAAGAAACGAGATCCTTAGTTTTAGTGAATTATTTGAGTGTTTAATTTTGAATGTGTTATTAGCGTTATATTATATATTATATATTATATTATATATTTGTAGAGTATAATATAATATAACGTAAAAGTATAAAATAGGCGAAGGGAAGTGAGAAACGGAAAAAGTGCCGTCGTCGCCGTCTCTTGTTTCTTAAAGGAATCTGCGTTTGAGAGTGGGACTTGAGACTTCTTGAGACTTGTGCTGAGTCTTGTTTCTTGTTTGTTATAGATATAATATATTATATAGAGCAGAATGGCATAAGAGCAGAAGAAGAGCGACAAGTCAGTCAGGGAGCTAATTGAGCGTGAAAGGATGGGTAGCGCCTGTGAGGCACAAAAAACGGGGAAACTGTCACCAAAAAAGAATTAGTGCCTCTCACAATCCCATCTTCCTACCATTCCAAAAGATCTTTCTCTCTTTAACTGCCTTCTTATATATATCTTATATATAACTTATATAACTATACTAGTATTAAGCAATATCGTAAAATGTAACCTAATACTACTTCATAGTAAGTAAGTCACTTACGCATCATGTATGTTCTATATTAAGTAATGGATACTAAAAGCCTTTTATTTTTACTTACTTTGCCTTAACTTTAGTCATTCTACCAAAACAATATACAAATAGACTTGGTTTACAATAATTCATGGTAATAATAAATAATAAATAATTAGTTAATCAGAACTAAAGGTAAAGTAAGTTAAAAAGTTATGGTAAAGTAAGTACTAAAAGTATGTAAACTGTATTAGAGTAGGATGCATTACAATTAGCTGGAGAGTACTCTTTATTATGTAATGTATATTGTATATTATGTATATGTGTAGATAGGAGGATGAGGATGAGGAGGATGAGGAGATTTAGAGGAGACACTCTTATGTATGTGTTATGTAAAAGTAAGTCCCTAAAGATGTTGTGTAGTAGCGTGTATTTAGTGTATTTAGTGTAGCAATGTGTATCTACACATTGTCTATCTATTTAGTTATGTCCTCTATTTAGATCACTTCACTTTGTCACCATTCACTATATAGTATGTGCTCTATATAAAGTATAGTCGGTGATGGAGTGTTGTGGTGTGCTGAGTTGGACGGAATTGCTCTCATGCATCATCCTGCGAAAGCAACACTCTTCTTTGTCAGCTTTATTTTTTTAGCTAATTGTCTACATGCTCCTTCATGTAGTTAACTGTTAACTATCTTTAAAATCCTTCTCTCTCTATCTGTGGAAAATCTTACAACTCTACTCTACTTAAATACATTATTTAAGCTCACATTCCCTTATCACTGCACTACAGGGTCATACATACATTAGTATTAGTTTAACAGCACTAGTTTAACTATTTTTATATATTTTCCATTTCCTACATGAATATATTATAATTATAATATTTATTATATATTAAACTGTAGTACACATAAAATATATTACATTTTTGAAGAGACATTAAATTAATCTGGTTCTTAGTTTATTTTTTAATAATGTTAGAGCACCCTGTAGAATTCTTTGTCTATTTTAGCTATTTGTTTCTATAGCGGTGTTCCATATTATAAGATCCCCTGTATTTCTTTCTTTCGGGTGACTGAGAATTATTATAACGTACACTGTACTGACTGTGCACTACATAGAGACTACATAGAGACTACATAGAGACTACATAGAGACTACATAGAGACTACATAGAGAAGATTAAGATACAGAATACAGAAGGCTCCTAATAATAGTGCCTCCCTAATAAATTAATGGCAATCAATTTGCATTGCAGGAGAAGACTATTTCGGTTTTGTTGCTTTTATTGCATCTCTAATTGTTCTTCCTTCTTTATCTTTAGGATACGTAAACTTACATTCTATATTCTATATACTAAATAAATAAATAAATGTGATCACAGGTATTTATATTTAAATATTTAAATATTTAAATATTTAAATGTAGAAACAACAAACACGTCTTAACATAAGCTGTTGGCCATTCTCGTCTCATTCTTTATTCCTTCAAAATACGGATTCAAAACAGCTGTTTTTCTGTTCTGCTCTACACTACATAATATATAATATGCATAATATGTAGTATATAGTATAATATACAAATAAGTTATTATCGCTAATTGTTTTAGTAGGTTACAGTTACAGTTACATACAAGATATCTGTAGAATCTGTACGTACATATCGCATCGCATCTCTAACTAAACGGGGAAAGATGAGACTGGCAATAATGATAATACATTGCACTGCACTCTTTAATTTTAAGCTCTATTGTGTACTTATTACTATTACACACGTTTTATTATTAGGTACAGGATACAATAATGCAATAATAATAATCATATCATAATACATTACATTAGATACGATAATATAATATAATTTAATATATAATATAATTGTGCAACTTTGAACACGGTGTCTCTATACTTAAGTGCGTAAGTACGTACTATATTATATTTTATGTATTGTTATGCATTATCTGTCGTGCAGTGCACATCACATTACATAAATACATAAATAATAATTAATAATACATTTATTTATTTAATATCTATAAGATTACTTGTATAAGAAAATATTTTCTAACCCGTGTACAAAAAGTGTACAAAAAATAAAACTTTGCACAGCTTTAGTAAGGGGGGGGGGGAGGATTCAAAAGCTAAGGGTCCTTTTGCGGATTGTGTGATTGTTATCAGCAAATGTGTCACGCTGCCACCGTGAAATGAGAAAGAATGGGACGGGCAAGTGAAAACCCGCGTTTGCGTTTCTGAAATCATTCTTCCGGGTTCTCCCAATGTTTTCTGAGTCAATCGGGTAGAATGGGATGCTCCGTTCCTTGCTGCTGCGCTCTATCAATTTTATTTCAACCTTATTATATTATAATGCTTGTGCATATAATTAAAACTGACAAAACAACTACGCGTATTACACAATAACGGAGGGTGAAACATGGATACCAAATAATTAATAATAATAGTATTGTATTTATCTGCAGATACCCGCAGAATGGAAATCTAGGTTTGTATAAGTAGATAAATCTTTATACAAATTATCCATAATATCCAGAAGTCATTCTTTCAATTAATTTTGTATTTAATGCCTAAAGTCCATTTGTAGTCGTGTTAACTTTTGTTATAGTTGTCTGTCATTTGTAATTTTAATTATTATAGTTTAATGTTTATTTGGATGTTGTTAGCTCTGTTAGAGTGACAATATTCAATGCCAATAGCGTAGCCAGTGTAGTGGATAGTTAAGTTGAGATGAGTGTGGTGGAGAATTGACTTTAGATTAGATGCGGGGCGACTTGCGTTTGAATACTAAGTAAAGTGTGAATAAGATAAAAGTAGATCACTCTGTGAATAAGATAACTGAGAATGGGTTTATTTATTTGTTTGTGTCGGTTGACAGTTGTTTGCGTGTCTAATGCTCGCTATGCACTTATTTATATGTTTATGTTGTATTTATGGAGGAGGAGGGAGGAGATCTGTATACTTATCACTCACAGGCTAATCTCCTCTAATCCCTTCTCTTAGTTCTCTTACCCTTAATCTCCAATTCTCTAACTAATCTCATTCTCCTTTGTAAACTGCTCTCCTCTCTTCTCTCAACAATACTAACAACAATTGAAATGCAATATATAATATAATATACAATAATATAATCTTTAGAGTATTTCCTTCAGCAGAATTTGGACTCGTCAATCGTGTGCTAATATGCTATGCTGGTGCAAAATGAGATTTCCGACTTCCCTCACACTCTTCTGTACAAATCTGCTTTTACAAATCCGCATTTTCTTTTGGTTGAAATATATTAAATACCGCAGTAGACTTTGTAGATTTAATATGCATGCATTAAGTGTAGTTCACTAATTGTAAGTACTTATAGCATATTATTAGTCCCACTCACAGTTAACAGTTAATACTATGTATTAGAAATAGGTACATTTAGAAATAAGAACCAAATTATCCTAAAAGAGTGTCGAGAATAAACTTTTCTTAATATTACTGTACGTAGTAAGTACAGCTTTATAGAAATATTTATCTTTATCTTTAGTACAATTACAATTACAATTAGTAGACCATTAACTATTTGTTGGTTGTTGTTGCGATGCGTTGGTTGGTTGCCCTATCTGTACTTTATTATTTTATTTAGCTGCACTGCATACTGCATACTGATATGACGTTGTAGTAGATTCATTCATTGTTGCACTATTATAAAGGTAGAGGAGGGGAAGGTACAGGTAAGTAGATCAACCACTCATCTTCAGGTGCAACACATAACATTCAACACATTGGCTTATCCCATTCACGGGAACGCAACTAGGAATATCTAGAGAGCAAATAGGAGATCAACTTCATCTTTACATAATATCTCCTCAAAGGACGTTAATAATAGTATTTAGTTTATTTATTTATTTAATAATAGTCAATAGTCAAGGTGTGTACTAATTACAATTAATTTCCTCCTCACTCCTCCCACGCCAAAACAAATTAACTAAAATCTCATAAGCAATGTAGGTATTTAAATGTGCAGTTAGTTAGAACAATACAATAAATATTTTATTTATTTACCACAAAACCACAAAACGATTAAAATTAAATATTTCAGATAATTCGATTGTTATATGTAATTAATAATAATATATGATAATAATTATGTATATAATAATTGTAAATTGTATGATAATTTGTGTTCTCCTTTTTGTGGTTAGTTCTGGTCACTGGGGTCTGTCGACGATGCCAAGCTCCGCCCAATTTCCCTACTCCACTGGAAACACTGCCCGAAGTCCGTTGCCCAACTTACAATCTCAAAGTCTATCAGCCTATTCCCAAATTACATGCCAGGTAAATACGAATCTAGATTTTTATTTATTTATTTATTTATTTATTTATTTACAGATCATACAAATACACATTGGCACACATTTGCGATTTAATTAGGCGATTTCTGTCAGTGCGATTTTATACGCATAATATATTATTATTATGTCATATTCATTTTTAAAGAAAGAAAGAAAACATCAAAGTAAACTGCTATGCAATGCACGTTTACCAAAAACTATGACGGAACCCTTATGCACTTTTCAAGGCCAAGATAATGTTAAACTCGATCCAAATGTAAAGCACCAAAATGGACATAATTTTCCAGCAAATGGATGTTTAATTTATGATAAATAGTTTAATCTAAATATAAGTAGCTATACGTTAAGCTATAGTATAATATAAAATCTTTTTACTGCATATTTTATCGTTTGCAAAATCTGATAGAAAAGAAAGCCTGACTTGTGTGCAGATGTGTGGTGCAGATAAATATACAAGTTATAGAGTTTCTTGGATATTTAGTGCAAATTAAAAATGTTTCGTGTATTTCATATGAGTCTACATTTAGATCTGCGCCTATAAGTACAAGTGAATAGTAAATTGCAGATAAACATTTAATTTAACAATGAGATTAACTTTGTTAGGAAACTTGTGTTCCCTGGTGTATAATCTGACTGAATGGTAGAATTGATCTGTTTTAATGGCTATCAAAGGAGATTGATTTCCCATTTGTCTTTTGACGTCTGTCCTGTCTGTCTGCATTTAATCACAGTTTCCATTTACAAATCGCTGGTGCATGAAGGGGCACAGTGCACATTATTTAACTTGTTATATAGTCATATCTATATAGTAGGTAGAGGTAGAGTACAGTAAAACGAATATAGGTACTTGGGTGCCATACTGAAGGGAGGCTTCAGAGCCACATGGTGCAGAGTGCAGAGTGCAAAAACAATTATTATCTGAATACTCTTTTGGAGACCAACGATAACTCGGTCAAGTATCAATCAAAAGGTTGGCGGAATATTTTTACCCGTGAAATTAGTATTCTTACCCTCGAAATATTCTTACCCGAAATATTCTTACCGTTGAAATTAGTATTCCTACCCGGAATATTTGTACCCTTGACATAGTCTTACCCGGAATATTCTTACCACAATATTGCGACATTATGTATTACTATCTACTACGTTTTCACCATTTGATTTTCCCAATTGCTAGAACGCTGTAGCTAATTGCAGTAATAAATTATAAGTACATTATGTTTAAAGGATTAGGTGTCCATAGTTATTATTAGTGTTTGTTTAGTAAGTATTATACAGGTATTATATTATGGAAGTCTTGCACGATCAAAAAGCTTAACATTCTAATTGTGTAAGTGAAATATATCACAAATTGAAGCAATTTCAATTCAGTTTATTTAAATGTTTGGACGAATTGCAATTATCTGAAAGTGAAGTAAATATGTCGGGGAATATTTGGGAACTGAATACTCTAAAACAATATAATATTGTTCTAAAAAATATTCTGGGTAGGAATATACCGAGTACGGGTTTCGACATAATGACATAGCTCAACACGGGACCGGGACTTAGCCTAACCTCAATTAGTATATAGGGGATGTGACATTGCACACCGCCAACCACACCACGACCACGACTACGCGAGAGACACCGCGGACGCTCCCATTTGGAGCATAGCGCATTCTTGAAAAAAAGATAAAAAAAAGATTTGACTGTTTTTAATTAGGTTCTTTAGGTTAGTTAAATACGAAAAACGACCAATTCCCTGAAAATAGGTGTCGCGGTGTATAATGTCTCATCCCCTACTATTCCCCTTTATGCCCTTTATTTATATCCTTAATCCGAATCAATCCAAATTTCAGTTGGTCGTGCGGTCGTGCATTTTGTCGAAGCCCCCTAGTACGAATAAGCCACGGATAAGAAGAATATTCTGGGTGAGACTGTTCCAGTAAGAGTAGTTCGCCACCCGAGTCAAAATGGTGATGCAGGAGATAACTGAATTTTATTTAAAATTCGTAAACTCAAATGTCAAATAGTGGAAATGTCAAGTTTTCGAAAAAAGATGAAATGTTTGGGCGCATCACTTCGGACATAATCATAAATCATTTATTCTCAAGTTCTCCAGCACCAGACAAAAATGATTTAAATTCCAACTAAAACAGTAAAGATTGGTTCAAAATCAAGTAGACACTCGCAAAAACTAATTAGTCATTTATAAAAAGACTTTTAAAGTATTTCAATAGATAAAATTAATAATTTGATAGACTTAATAATGAAACCAGACTGCAGCTCCTTGAGAGGAAAAACAATTTTTATGACTAATTTTTGTGATTGGAATCTTATTCGAAAAATCTGAAAGTGTCCCCTCCCTTCAGTAAAAATCATCTCTTTTTATCTTTGCCCCTCTCGTGTTAGGATTGATTTCAGAAATGAGTGTATTTTAAATTTCTTGTCGAAGTCAATGGAGTCAATGGCCACGCTAATTAGCTTATTTTGAATTTTGTTAGTAGTTCGTATGCAGTTAGTTGGCTCTTATGTAGTAAGCTTAGAAAATGTTGGAAAGAGATAAATGTAAATTGTAAAAGTGAATTTGTAGGATGGAAGAAGACTTTTCGGTGTTTCTTTCACTTTTCGGTTATTGGGATGTTCTTGGGATGTTATTCGGATGTTGAGATGGGAGATGTTGAGAGCCGGAGGATAAATCGGGTAATTGGGCATCCAGACGAACAAAATGTAATCCAATCTCCACCCGTTCGTCTCATTATCCATTTCGGAAAAGACTTTATATAAAATATTGTCGACCCTTCCTCTCTTCGACTTGTTCACTTAGCTACCTTTCATTCAATTAGCTAATTTTTGTTTTCACAACTCTACTTTATACTTTACCTGTCTTGTCTAATACAAATAAAGTAGAACCATTGTTACACTTCTTTCTACATCCATTATATTGTTATACATATTATAACGAATTCTTGTTTGGAAGATAATGTCTCTTGGGTTACAACCATTATTAGTATAATAGTATTTCATTACTTGGCAGTTCTGTGTATAAGTAATATAGTAATACTTCAACTTCAACAGCACAATCTAACTGTTTCTTTATGCTTAAATAAACTATTACAAAACGGATGCAACCAAGTGGTATGGTGTACCTAAATAACTGATTAAACGGGGACAACAGAGACGAGAGAAAAATTAATAATTATTAATAACAGTTGGGGAACAAAAGAATTCGGGAATTTACATGTTCGCGAATCTTTAATGTAAGAGGAAGTAATATTAATTTAATTTAATTTAATTTAATTTAATTTAAATAAATTTTTGTAGTTGCAGAGTCCTTTTCCTGGGATGCAGTCCCCCCAAATACAAACGGCGAGTTCCTACCAGCAACTGAATGCGGGACTTGGGACGGGCAACGGGAGCGCCTATGCAAGTTGTGCCCCTTCCGCCATCCACTACCACAACTACTGGTCCTCGGAAAATAAATTGTGATTTGCATTGTAAACTCTATCAATTGCCAATCAAAATCATATAAATATTAATTAAATTACAAACAGATTTATTCACAAAGTAAAACTCTCATTGGTCAAAACTCTTGTGAACTCAAGACGAAGGAGATTGGCACTGGGAAGATTCACAGCTAATGACCTCGTTCTCTCAATATTTTAAGGTTCTGCGACTCTTTTCTGGCTATTGTGCAATGCATAATAATAAATGTATTTCCGAAAAGTGCGTTGCAAGTGCCGATGCATTTGTGGGGGACTCTTTTAAGGGGACTCTTTTAAGATGTTCACTTAACTGATTGACTCCAGTGCTTACAACTTAATTAATTATTATAGAAACCACAAAAAACAATGCGAATTTCAAAAATTGTACAGGAAATCGTTAAAATGCTGAAACTGAACTTTTTATTTAGTAATTGTTTTTGTTTTGTAAGTAGTTATTTAGTTAGTAGTGTACTGATTAGGTGTGTACAGTTTTTTTATTAAATGTAGTGTCTACATTTAGTGTTAAAAACAGTGAATATACAAGTGAACAAACATTTTACATCTAAATTATCTCTTTGAGAGTGAAATGAAAATGAAATGGAAATCCAAGAGATCATTCGCCAATTCTGTGAAATGGTTGTGCTCTTATTAGGGGATATTTGGAGCAGACAAAGGAACTCTCAACAATTAACGTTGTGCTTTTGGAAGAATTGAATTACTACAGTAAAATGTGTAAAGTGTAAAATAATTAAAGAATACAGATTGTAGATAAAAAATCAAAAGTTGCACATGTTTAATTAATTAATTTTTTGTGTCTACGTTTAACCGTATTTGACTTATTTTTAGGTAATGTAGTAGTAGTAGTAGTAGTGGTAGTAGTAGTAGTAGTAGTAGTAGTAGGGTATGTACTGTGTCAATACGGATAAATATCACAATATATTTGCGGTACGTATTATTATTCTTCATAATAACATATGGACAATGATGTGTACGTATGGACGACATAAAAGATAAATACTAAAGAGTTTAGACAACATTTGTTTGCATTAAAAACGTACAAATGCTAATTATTAAATATGTGTTTATGTTATTAACTATTTAGGGTGAATTAGTAGAATAATTTAATTAGCTAATGTATTTACATACAAATGTACGAATTCTCTCTTTTAGTTTCCATTTAATTGTTCCTTTTTTTGTCACTTGAATTTTGCTGCAATAAATATTTGTTCTTATCGTTAGAGTAGAATAACCTAAACCACCCTTTGTATGTAAACTGACAAAATGGACATGGACATGGATATTCATACGTAATATGCTGGAGGACCAGCAGTTTATCCATAAAATGAACACAAAGTACAAATATAATGGTGTAAGTGAAGGAGGCAACATGAGACATATTTAATGTATCCCGTTAATCCCGTATTCCCGTAGCACAGTGCATAAGTATAATATTTAATTAGGTATTCAGTTGAAAAATAAGCTGACCTTTGGCCCTAAACCCTGATTAGGGGCAGTAGTGGTAGTGCATACAGATAGTAGGTACATTTAACGAGACATTCAGTGACGCTAACGCCTGATAACTGCTAACTGCATTCTCAAGACTCGCAATTTCAAATAGTTAAGATTACTAATATACAATTAAGTACTTATTGACTAAATGGACTAAATATTATCTGTAACTGTCAATGAGAACATTAGAAATATAATTAAATCAACACCATCAACATCAACAGCATAGTTACCAAATATTAGTTTTGCAAAGTCAAAAGTAGATATTTACGGCACCTGAATAATATTGAACCAATTAAGGCCGCTTGATGTGGATTGATACCTTCAATTAGGTTAGGTACCTAACTACTACGATAATATTCCTTCTTCTTCCACACTTACCATAATATTTGACTGATTTGAACATCTTCTTAGAAACTAATTGTAATTATAATAATATCAATCGAATGCTCTGCTTTCCTCAAGTTCTTTCGGTGTGCACATTTTGTGTGGCTGTTATAATAAATAAAACTATAATAAATTATTTTATGATATTTTAGAGTTTGGCGTCGCGTGCATAATAAATAGAAGCTCTTTCACAATTAGAGCGGGCACAGTGATTTCCCATTTTATTATAAATAAACCATTGTAAAAAGGATAATAAGGCTAGGCTATAAGGGCTCACCTTACCTTGCCCCGCTGAATAGAATAGATTTGAGACTTCGTCTCACATTGCCCCAAAATGTAGAGCAGTTTTCTAACTGCGCCTTACAATGCCCCAGTGGGTTTCCCACTTATGCTACACCTCTCACAGAATTAGTTACTTACATGGGCTGATACCGGAATGAAATCGAAGCAAATAATTTTGTGCGGTCTTCACCCTGGTATAGATGTGTGCTTTCTTCACGTTGGTTGATTGTTATTATATAATTATAAGTACAATACCTTACGTGGCATCTTACATTTAGTTAGAACATAATCAATTTGGGCACATTTCTCCCCTCATATGTCTGAGTGTTATTTATTATCCTTTCAAATTGACTCAACTCACAATCAGTGGCCCGTGGACAGATGTGTGCCATCTACGTAACATTTCTTTCTTTTAGAACCTAAGCTACCAAATTAAAGCTAAACCGTTCGACATTTATCGCATTGACGGACAGACAGACAGACAAGGAATTCCTATAAAGTTGTTTCCCACTTAATAAAGAATGTCGATAAGTTAACAAGTTAAAAGTACTGCGCTTGAGAATTCCTATATGCCTTAATTCTCTTCCTATCTGTACCTACAGTATTACAGAGCGTGACAATAATCATTAGTTACATTATAAGCCATTATCACACTTACTAAATAGAAGACATTAATTGGAGCACTTGACGTACGCTGGAGTTTGAGTTGGAGAAGAAAAAGGATCTTGCCGGCTGAATGCTCGCTTGGAGGAAGGAGACAAAAAATGAATGCTAATTGTGTTTGTGTAGTTAAGCGGGCGGGTGGTGTTCTGCAAGCAACATGATCCATATTGTATGTACACAGATATATCTATAGCAGGTTAGGTACGGTTTATGGGCAAACCCCAAGCAAATTCTAGTAAAGTGCTAAGCAAATAAAAGGACAAATACTCAAATCCCCCTGATTATTATATAAATCTTATACCGTGATTACTACTAACAAAACCTTTGGGTTTCAGAGTACTTATTACAATTACTTATTACTACAGATTTTATTTATTTATTTATATGACGTAGAAAATGAAATGCATTGATGTAGAGATTATTATATATTTATAGATTTACAAATGTATAACCAAAAGTAAAGAAAAGAGAAATTATCTACTACAAAGCATTTTATCTACGACACTTGTCATTTTAGTGTTTCTTTGCTTATCACTTGTCTATAATTTGCTTGGCGCTTATCCGCATGCAGTTATAGGTAACATAATAATATGTATCTAGTAGTAGTTTAGTTTGAGTATAGGATGCACTAAATATAAGTGTGTAATGTGTACAAGAAGGAGGGATGGACGGTGACAAATGGGATGTTGTAGTTGTATTCTCGTAGCTATTTTTGAAGTCAAATTAATTGCATTGTTCTGCTGCAGCTAATAGATTTCCTAATAGAAAGAGAGGAACCTTAAAGATCATTGAAATGGAGTACCTCTATATAAATTATCCCTCACTCATCGCTCCTACCTCCTCCGCTACATTAAATCGCGTTTCTTTGACTTTAAATGACTTTAAATTAAAACTCCAAATAAAATGGTAGAAATTGTCTTTTTTATTCCTCTTTTCTGTAATTGCATTTTCATTTGATATTTTTATTCCAGGAAACATTTCCTCTCCTGTCCAGTGTGTCCAGATAAAATAATAAAATAAAAATCATAAAGTCGAGTCATGATTCCTTCTTTTCAATCTTCGCAACATTTTCCTTTACTTTAGCTCACGAAGCACGAAACTATTTCCTCGTCAAAACTGGGAACATAAAAACTATGCAGGTGCCAAGTACTTGAACACTTGCAATAGTAAATGGCACTGAATATTTATTTTAGTAGAGTTAATTAGAACGTCTATATTACAATAGGTAATAATAGACATACGTACTGTTCATCGGAAATCTACCTAAAGATTTTTAAACAATTGTCATTCGTCAATTGTCATCTAGACACGCCCCATACTATTAGGAAATGACATACTAGCTGGATCAGTCAGGACTTCAGGACTACAGAATGTAATTATTGTCAATTGTAGATGATAGAGAGATAATGGAGATCGAATCTTGCTTGGCCGTCTGACAACGGACTGAGGTCCCATATTTATAATTCCAGCACGTATTTGTTATTTGAGGAATAACAATGTGTATAAATTATAAATTATAAATTATAAATCATGAGAAAATGCATTTTTGTAATGTAGAACTTAGAACATAATGAGTAACATGATATTCAATATTTGTAGGTCCTTGAAAAGCATTGAAATGCAAAGTAGCCCTAAAAATTGGCTTTCATCCTCACTTTTATGCAACTCATTTAAATTAGTACCATAATATAGTTACATGTGCATCTAGAAAAGAGAAATAGATGAAATAATCTTCATAGTATACTTTATAGAGAGACTGACTGTCCATTCTAAATGCATTAACTCCTACTCCGAAAATCTGCACCATTAATTGTACAAACATTGTAATTAAGCAGTTTGTAATTGTATTTCTATTCGGAAGAGATATTCGAGCGAGACTCTGTTCGAGGGAATTAAATTATTCTTGTTTTAACTTTTACTCTCTTCTCACGATTTTTGCACCGTTTTTTAGACAATTATTTGCGTGCAACTACTAATAGTAGTAATAACTGTAAATACTTTCCGATTCCAAAATACTTATTTACTGAAATGGACTTTTTAGAATATTTTTAGTTAGTAAAATCAAAATCTGGCTCAATTTCCTCCCACTTTCATGCTATTTACTATTGTCGCTAATATTTAAGGCTTGTTTTGTAGTCATGTGCAAAAGCCCTGAGTATATATTCATATATTCATCAAGGGGCACACTATTAAGTTGTTTTACGTACTGTTGAAAGCTAGTTCATAGTTAGGAAATAGAGATATGAAATGTGTGCTGCATGCATATAACTGAGGTGCCAACACGCAAGAGTCCTTTCCAAATTATCTTTTTCTTTCGCTATTATCCCTTACAAGGATGTGTATATAGTCATAGTCTATAGTAAGCAAACTAATGGGGATATAAAAAGTATTTTGAGTCACGTAACGGGTTAGCAAATCCTAAAGTACAGATAATACACAAATAGTTTCCCTATTAGTACTATTACAAATAATATTTGGATGTTTCTGGAGTAGAATAATCTGAATAATGAATCTCTGTAATATTATTGGAGGTACTTACTTTGGGGATAGAATACAAACTTACAAACAACATGGGAATAAAATATGATTGTTTATTACATTTGAGACTATTGAGAGTAATTGTTGTGACAAGTGGGAGTGAAAACTTGCTTTCTATCCCGCATCTCTGAGAACTGAACTATTTACGTAGAAAGATTAGCCACTGCACGTATATCTTCAATTCTATTTAAAAGTTAAAGGGATTTCACTTTATTGTGACATATCTCGGAAAATGGATGTAAACATTTGCAAGATCGGCAATCAAAGCCGGATGTCACATTATACACCGCGGACACGCATTTACACGCATTTAGAGTATAGCCCCTTCTTTGAAAAACAAACAATGAGATTTGACTGTTTTTAATTAGGTTAGGTTTGTAAAATTCGGAAAACGGCTAATTCCCTGAAAATACAAATTCGTGTTGTATAATGTCACATCCCATCAAAGCACATACTCATAAATGGGAATAACTGAATGCGAATACGTAATGCTAATTTAAATAATAACCAATAACATTAAACACGTACTTAGTACACAATACTTGGAATGTACACATTTTAAAATCATTCCCGTACTTCTTAATAGATTACCTACAAATATACAACAACAGGGACAATGTACATAACCTATACATTACAAGCTCACCAATTTCCATACTAAAGGAATATCGAATATACTTAAGAATCCATTAAGTATAAATTCATTATTAATATACAAATACGTTAGCTTAAAAGCTCAAATTACAATTCATATCTTCGAATGAAACATAGATCAAGTACTTTTTAGTATTTATCTTGATGACCTTTTAACAGAAATGGCAAAATGGGGTATCCCGGGAATGAAGCATATCAACGAAATTGCAAAACTAACAATTAAAATCCATGTGCTGCTGTTTGCGGATGACCTTGTACTCCTAGCAAGGTCAAAGCATTATCTCCAGCAAAAAATTAACCTTCTTAGGTCATACTTTGATGATTACGGCTTAAGGGTCAACCTCTCAAAAACAAAAGTCATTGTATTTAAGAAGGGAGGACGCATCTCACAAAATGGCAACTTTCACTGGGGAGCAGAAAAAATAGAAACGGTCAAGTCGAATGTCTACCTACAGATATGTGTCACCTTTAGCTCAAATGGACATTTTAACGAAGCTAGGGAGTGGGCAATCTTGAGAGGGAAGAAATCAATAAATGGGCTTTGACCTATTTTAACTAAAGGGAGAATCTCTGATCCATCGTCCCGAGAAAAATTATTCAACTCTTGATATCTTACCAATTATTGAGTTAGGCATTAATTTCTGAAATTGCAAAGTTTTAATTTTTGTGCAGGAGTTTAAATTTTACATTACGAATTTAGCCGCAGCCCTTACAGGGGTAAATAAACCGTTGTAAACGAATGTAACAAAGAGGGAACATTCCGTTTATGGTCAAATCTTACATTGCCCAATATGTTGGGACATTGTGAGAAAGTAAAATTTATCCTTGCATTGAATTCCGTTAATACAATTCAAAAAGGTTGAACCGTTTAAAAGTTACAAAATATATAAAAAATGAAAAGTCTCCCACTTATGCTACACCTCTCGTAGATGTGGTCCATATATATGTGTAGGTACTGTCTATTAGGAAGAGTGTACATGAAGTTTGGTTAGTTTGGTTGTGTGAGATGATTAAAAACCGTCTATTTCGGAACCTAGGTATACAGTATGGCATTTACTAAGGGATTCCCATGTATAAACTTTCACCTACTTGCCCATACCCCCAGAGCCTAATCTGGGGGTAGTACCCCCACATGGTATACATAATTCGAAAGCCTGTCTGTACACAATTTTATGAGACTTGGTTTCATTCAAATCGGTTAATATTTCCTGGGTCAAATCTCACTTTGAATGAGAAAAAGTCAAAACTTGGCGGATTTTTCAAATTAATTTTTTCTGACTCCAGAACATTTTTTTCTGGAAATCTAAGAACACAGCATTGATAGGCATCCCTTTGGTGATTTTTCCAGAAAATATGAATTAGAATTAATAAACAAACAGACTTTTTTAACTTTACGAAAATGGTATTATTTAGTATGCACGATGTCTCTCCTGACAATGACAACTGTACACATTATACTATTACACATGCAATATGCTAACCGAAAAGATTTATTAGTACGCAATTAGGGCAATATAGTTTAAAATTGATCAGTTCATTGTGACAAAAGCACTTTATTAGTTACTTACAATGATTAACAGTAGATTTATATTTGATTGATAGTTCGCTCATTTGGTTAGGAATAGGGAACATTAGTGACATGACAACACAACACAGGCGTTGAATATTATAAATAGGAGACTAACAGAAGGAAGTAAATGGTTTTGAATGACCTAAAGCTGCATATTTGGATTATTCCTCCAGCAACAAATAAATATTATTTCTGATTCACATATTTCGTGTGTGCTATTGGTTTTCGAATTTAGTTTCAGTGAGAATTTCTATATTATTGGCTGGAATATGTAGTTAATATTTTACTTGTAGTTGGAGACGGTGGGGGAGCGAGTGTAGGGGTTGGAAACCTGACCCCCAGCTGAGGGTGGGCCAACGGGTGGCGTTGTCATTCGGTAACGTTGGTTGTAGTCAGCCCCTGGAGGGGGTGGAGGTCCTCCTGACATTGCTGAACCGTAGGCACCTGGATCCTGAGACGAGGGAGGGGGCCCGGCCTGACCCCCTTGAGCCATCTGCATCTGCATCGGTTGGTTGTTCACATTAACACTCATACTTCCAACACCCCCATAGGCGGAGGGTCCAGATGGGTAACCCTGTGGGGCTGCAGCAGGTAGTGTCTGCACAGAGTTCACTCCTAGGGCACCGCGGGAGTAGCTTCCAGGATACATAGACATGGCTAGATACAAAATAAATACATTGAATATTGAATGCAGGAGAATTCTACTGGAGACCTTGCCTACGTACCTGGAGTGGAGACAGCTGGACCACCCAATGTGTTCTGTGAACTTGCATAACTAGTGTTGTTATATCCAGAATAAGCTGGAGCTGAAGACACGGGGTTGTACTGTTGACCTCCAGGGGGAAACATGGACATCTGAGTAGGATTCGGCATTTGAGGGGCAGGCTGCTGTTGCTGCTGCATTTGCGAAGGCAGTGGCGGCTGCACCATTGGTCCCGGCTGGGGGGGCCCCTGCGTTCGCGGTGGGGGAGGCGGCTGATGGGGCTGCGGTTGCGGCTGCTGCATATGATGAAGATGGCTGGAAGGAGGGACCCCTTGATTCAAGGTGGGTGGAACGTTCGTCACATCTTTCCGACCGCTATCGTGCTCCGCCATCTGCAATTATTATAATTATTATAATTATCATACTTAACTACTTTATTTATTTATTTTCTTCGACAGACCCACACTCGGGTAATAAGTTGTTATGTTGCCCGGGTCCAAACTTCCTTAAGTAAGGAAAGACTAACCTAAACTTAAAATTAAGATATTACATATAATTGCTAAATGATTACTAAATAATAATTATTACCTTGTTCACGTTCACATCCCCAAATATCTCGTTTTGCTGGAGTTGGGCCTGAGCCTGTTTGGTGAGATGTGTAAATGAATCCGGCCTAGCTACATTTTGAAGAGGGTCAAATTCCTTGGTTTCCAAATGATACGCATTCGCCCGTCGATTTTGTTGAGCAGATGAGCTCTCATTACTGTGTTCCTCATTGGCTTTTTGACCTGGAGAAGTTTTCCCCTTGTCGGCCGAGCCTCCAGTTCCAGTGAATGTAGTCTGGGACTGACTCTCTGTAGTCGACTTCAGCAAAAAGGATTTCGAATCTAAAAAGTCCAGAAGATAGTTGGCTCTGTCTCTCAAACCGACAACCTCTTTCCGGATTGTTGTCAAATCCCAGTTGTGGTTGCACTTATTCTCGGACAACTCCGGATTCTTCATTATGATCTTCAATTTAAGCACGCGAAAACAAGCAATGGCAAATGATAAATCAGAAGAGTCGTGAATAGTTATCATATCTCCATCTACAATTAGCATAAAAATATTTAAATTATATTTTAAACAGTAGATATTATGTTGATCATAGTCATATTTAATATTTATTTATATCCCAAAATTAGCTACCTTCATCCTTGTACTTAATTATGATATCATCTTCCGGTTTTAATTGGCCTTTAAACACTCTCTGGACCATCAAAACCAACTCATCGAAAGTAATGTCTTCGTTTTGAAGAGGGACTCGGCGTATATCATCTTTAAGCTGGGCCTGAAATCCAAAAATTAAATTGTATTTTATTTAATCAACAATAGGTAATCGAAATTAAAATACCGACAAAGAAGAATGTCGTTTACCTTTACAATAACTTTTCCGGACAAGTCCAGTAAGGCACTGAGTGCAGCCCCACTCGTCGCACTCGTTGTCGAAGCCGTAGTTGTTGACGAGGATGTCAACTTGACATCCTCATTACTCTCTTTAGTAACAGTCTCAATAGAACTCATTTTCGGGAGCAATTTTATTTTGGCACTTGATAATCTAAGGATTCACCCCCAAAACAGTGACAATCCCAAATTGGTGCTACAACAAAAGTCAACAAAACATCAAACAATCAGCTAACTAAACTATTTGATTTTCAATTACCGTCCACCATCTGATAGAAAGTATTTTATTACTAACTTGCAACTATTAATAGTAAGTCAATGGTAAACATAAATTGAAAATTGAAACTTTGAAATTGGAATATACCTACCACTGACCAGTATTTATTTTAATTGGCTATTTTGCAATATGTTTACCGAAAACTTACTTACACCTAATAATCTATTGTCTATTCGGCAGTTATTTGATATTTGGCATTCTGGTGTGGCCTGGCTGTTGGTGAATTCAGAATTATGTTTAGACACAGCCAACAAGCCAGCTGACAGCTGAGATTAGAAATGCAATTTTGAATGTTACTCTAATTCTAAACGCTAATCATGAATATTATAAATTCAAAATTATTTATTTATTTAATGTTCACGAAGGAAAAAGTAAAGGCAATATATTCAGCCAGCCGACAACTGCCAACCAACAACCAATGACCAAACTAAATGTCAATTAACAAAAGAACTTACAGTTAACAATTTGTCTTTGTGACTTTTCGCTGTTTTTTCACCGTCAACCGTCAGTTGTCAGTGAATGACAGTACAGTATGGTATCGGTCGAAAATTGAAGACGTTCAACTCGACGTTGATGGTTGACGACTCACAATTTCAGTCCAGCAGGCTATACGGAATAAATAATACTACTACGTGGCTGTTCTGTTCTGGAAGATTGGTCAGGCCAATAGAAGACAAAACGCCGACAGAAACCAGGAAACCGACTGAGAATTGTTTGTGTGTTGTGTTGAATTTGAATGTCAATCTGAAGAATAGTTGACTCGGATCAGATGTCAGAGGTGATCACTGAGAAATTAAAAGGCGAAGGCAACGTGTACCTGCAAATTAAAAATCAATTGGCAATCTGCTGATTGTGATAATGGGATAAAGAAGCAATTTTTATTTAATTATGAATGATGAAAATTGCAGTTAGTATTGTTGTGTTACCAGCAGGAGCCACGTCACGCTGTCTCTCTTGAACTTCTTTTGCTTTCCTCCTGCCTGGCTGTCTCCTGTCATACAGTCACACTCTATCACGTCACTATTTAATATAATTTTAGTTAAATAGTAGTCTAATAAATACACTGCACTGACTGCACGCACACTACTACAAGAGTCAGTGAAGAAACCACTACTATCACTCACAGTACTACTCGAATACTCTACCTATGCCTATAATAATATGTACTTACCTATGACAAATTAGGGACTGTACACATATGATGTCTGCAGCTTGAGGGGGAGGGGTCCCGATAATCGACATTTAATGACATGGGAGAGGGGGCGGCTAATATTTTGGAGTTTCCATTGGCGAAAATGGAAAAATTGGATATTCGGCGCCAACATATTCTGCAACATAAAATACAGTAGAATGGCAACACTATTTATGACACAATTATCAAAAGCATTAAGCTGGATTATGAGTGAATTATTTTGCCATATGAAGAACACATTTGAATTCCCAATGACACACTGTACAACTAAAACTGATAAATACTAAACAGAAGCCAAACATTGGCACACACTAAGTCCGTGCCCGTGTCCTAAGTAGCATCCGTGCCTCCAATGTATATTACATCATCAGCCAATAGTAAGTAGTCAACTCCCAAATCTTTTAGGATTTCCTTAATTCCATCAACAAATAGATTAAAGAGAATACTCCCCAAAACTGGTCCCTAGGGAACTCCTCGCATGTAAGGGAAAGGGTTAGAGATACATTTCCCTAGCCTGATTACGCATGATCTTTCACGCATAGTTATAAAAAATCTAAAGTAAAAGTCAGGCTTAAACTGTACTTAAGTCTCTCAGTAACCGTAAAAAAATTAGTTTTTGAATTAAAGACCAATAATCAACGTCACTAAAATCAATTTTACGCTGTTACTACCTAGGGGGTAAAATCAGCAAAATGGATGTAAACAGCACCATTTTCGGTGTCTAGTATAGGGATACCAATTACTCTTGACACACAATAAACAAATTTCAATTTAATTCAATTCCTCCTGCAACAGATTTGGTAAAAAGTCAAGTCTGCTCAGGTAGCCCATGCAAGCAAGATCCACAGGAAAGTCTTCAAAAGTCTCCAATCAATGTCAAAAGCAATAATGAATAGTATTTTTTAAATTATAGGTGATCTGTCAACTTGGTTGGTATCCCCATTCGTAAATGGGCTATAAATATTGATTATTACTATGTAATTGAATACAACTAGCGCATAGTATTATCTCTTGTTTATATGGGGGGGGGGTCCTGGAAATTAGACGTCATATTGACAGAGGGCTTCTTGAAAGTCAGACGTTTTCAGGTGATAAGGGGGAGGGGCTCAAAATTGCAGACATCATATGTGTACGGTCCCCTTATACAAATCAAAGCAAAAAAGGATCTCTGTACAATATGTATTATGTATGTTTGGTATTATGTATAGTAGTAGTACTAGTGCAGTGCAAGCATAGTCCATGTATAATATTATAATATATTAATATAATAATATGTAGCAGAACGATACGACTTGCACGAGTACAGTGCAGGCAGTATAGTAGCTGATTGCTGGACACTACCCGCCGCCGGGTATTGTTAAGTCAAATAATGAACTTGTAATGTATGAAAATCATGCTCCAACAAGCTAATAACACTTGCATTAATAACACCCATTATGTATATTAAATTAATTAAGCTTTGTAACCTTACTTTTCAAAAAGCCCTGTATAGACAGTACAACTAATCCTTGAAACTCCTTGGCTCCACAGTACCCCAGTAGCCTAAAATGAGCAATTTACATATTTGGTGCTTAACTTTTACCTTGTCCTACTTAGTAACTTTTTATTTCTTTGCTGTTTCGACCCCCAAAATTTTGAAATACGATTACATTTGAAAGAGATACTTGACTTCATAAGAAAACACTAAATTAGCAGTGGAAATATTATAATCACTGGTATTTTTAAATAAAATCGCAACACTTCCTATTCTCTATAAGCACCAAAATCTAACCACGAAACGAATAATTCGAATATTTGTAAATTCAATATTTCCCGTTGCGCATTGGAGTCAGGACGCTTCCTTGCTTCGGTACTCCCTATAATATTACATATCCATTACTCCTAAAGGAGTCCGTCAAATACCTTCTGTAAACTTCTCAATTAGCTCCTGTTGCAACTGCGACAGTGCGACTAAGTCTAGCATGCTGATTGATTACATTAATTAGTACTTAACTTAAAATGTGTACCTTCATTTTAATACTCTTCTTTAATTTTTAAGCAAGTAACAGAAATTCTACTCAAATAATTTGTTACTAATATCTAAACATATTTGTTGCAACTCGGCATTGTCTTGGGTAAATAAGCCATGACATGACAATGGGTGTCCAATGTCCAACTGTATCGGCAGGGTCCACTTTGTTTGGACACTCGCCTGTTTTTTTAAATATGCCCAAATGTGTTCGTTGGTAAAACTGGTGCTAATAAGCGTGCACAAATATATCTGATAACTTTTATAGACAATTTAGCTTTATTGTTCTTTTTTAGATCCAACAAATTCCATAGTCAAATGAGGAAATGATGGGACAAGTAGAAATGTTACATATTATGCAATTAGTATTTATGAAACGTTTTAAAATAGTTATATTATTATAGTTATTTAAGTAAAATTAAATATATTTTCGTATTTTTTGTTGCGCAAATGTGAGCACATAGGCTCAAAAAAAGGCGATACAGGCGGATTTTTGATAGCATTGAGATACTTGAAACTACACCTTCATATTACTACAAAATCTCACATTTCCTTTTTAATGAGATAAGTTGAGATTCAGATATGGATTCCTTGTGCCAACAACTTGCCATATGTTTGTATTTAAAAAATTAGTGGGCGTGGCCAGAACTACATGGGGGTGTGGCCGATTTGGTCCAAAAACACTGACAACGTTACTTTTGACCTCTCGAATTTTGAAACCAGAATTGAAAAAAGTTGACGCATTCAAAAGTTAGCGCCTGGACTGACTGACTTACTGACTGACACATACAGCAATGACCTTTTGAATATATATATCGCAGAGTACGATACATAATAAAGTAAATACAGATTCAAAAACTCATACAATAGCGATTAGCAATGAGCTCTACATAAGGCGCATGGTAACCTGAGCCACATAAATAAAGAGCCAATTTCGCTGCGACCGCGACCCTTGAAACACAATAGGAGCAATAGAGGTATTGTACTACACAAAACACAAATACATATTGTGTTTCAAGGGTCGCTGTCGCAGCGCCATTGCATTGGCTACTAGATACAATACCCACTATTGTCTCTATTGTATAATACTTACAATACCTTTCCAAACCGACTACGCACACCAAGTTTATCATATCTTAAATACAACTTAGTAGTTAGTAGTAAGAGTCAAGAGTAGTAGTAAGATTTTATTCAAATGATCGTTTCTATCAATTTACAATCATATATCATATCATTTCAAACAATCAATATTATGCACTTTTATAGGTACTGCAAATTTATCCAATCAATAACCAATCGTTTACAGCCAATTAAAAATACAACTTAGTATGTCTCGTTAGAAAGAGTTAGGGCATCATTTAGTCTCTGCTAAAACTGTTATAAATAACTGTTTAATAACATTTGCGCCTACTGAACTATTTGACACTTAATAAAACCCTATGATATGATTTGGTTTGGTTGCGGCCGAGGCCTAACTCAAAACCGGTTTGAGACATCTAGAGAACGTTTGTTCACAGTACTTTTCATCTATTCCTTTCACTTAACTTGTTCTTCCAATGTAATCTTATCACTTTAAGGATTGTCTCAGTGGGCTGAAAGTTAATGCATTGCGTGGGTCTACATCCCGGCGAAACTACGACTATTGCAAG